>PVLC010027856.1:0-21617 GCA_004027655.1 Graphiurus murinus
AGAGTTGTGTTTGACATTTGGTAACAAAAGAATAAAAAAGAAGTAAAATAATGAGAAAAGCTGAAAAAGCACAAATCATTCATCTTGTTCAATGTGTGTACAAAAACACTGATCTGCAGGACTCTTTATTCACAGACAATTGGTCATTAACTTATTTTAACTTCCCAAAGTTACTTGAACTAAGGGCAGCTACAGCTTTCAGTGCATTACAGTATGCATCTAATTCCCTGGGTTGAATGCTTTTGAGTGAAAAGGTGTAGCACCACGAAGAATAAAGGAAATAGAGAGAGCAAGGCATCATTTCCACTCAAGAGAAATCTAAAGGTTAAATAGATGAGAACTAAAGACTTGAATTCATTTCCCAGAACAGTGCTTTATTACCAAAATAAACTTGAGACCACCACTTAACTGCAAAGAGAAGTCAACAAAGATGTTAGTCATTAATCATTCTAAATAAACAGCACTTTTTAAGCGTCTGATTGACACTGTTAGCACAAATTCTGTCCTCTTAAAAATTGCCTCAGATTTGTATCATACACCTACATAGCTTAATTTGATGCTTGAAAGTTTAATATGTGAGAGTAGAAATTGGTAGAAAAATTTCCAAACCCAAGAAGAATACAGCATAACCATGGGAATGTTTTGTGGATGTTCTTCTACTTTGAATGTAAGACATTTTGTCTATCAAGAGATTCTTAGCAAATTAAAACATTTGGCTATTTTCAACTGACTAAAACTACCTAGAGGTAGCTTCAAAGTTTGTGTTAAAAAATTGTGTCTTTCTTGGTATATATTTCCACCGTAAATATAAGGCCACACTATTTACTTACTCAAATCAAACTGCTGCAAAATTGAAACATTATACTCAATGCATAATTCTAATAAGGGTTGATTAATATTCTTTCAAAAATCTATAGCAATCAAGCCTTTATAGCATTATTCTTGTATTTATGTTCATGTTTATTAATTTTCATATGGTTCTATGCTTTATAGGCTTTTATATAAAAAAGCAATGCTTGGAATTTTACCCCCTTATGCCCTAAAATATCAAACTTCCTTTAATTTGCAAGAGTAATGCAACATCCAAGGATGGTGTGCCAGACATTTTTTACTGTTTTATTTCTATTCATTTTATTTCCCATTAGAGGGCACAACATATATAATATGCAACAATTTACAATTATAATATGGTATTGCCCTGAAAAATTTGTCAGTATCTTTGCCATAAATGCAAACAATTGGTATGATCTGTTAAGATTCCATATATTGGCAATTGATGTCTGGTTAATTCAATTTAATGGATAATCACTGAATACTTAATATGTGTTTAACGTTGGTTCAGAGTGATACAAGACACTTATCCTGTCCAAGATCCTACAATCCAGTCTACAAAGCACAGATGACCATAGAAGGGTTTCCCTTCCCTGAAAATCATAACCCTTTGGCATGAAATATTAGTATTAAAGAATACTGATTTCTAATTTTGGTTTAGCCATTAATTATTTGTCCATAGAGTAATCTTCAATTTTATTTGATGTGGTAAACATATTTGTTCTCAACAACCATAAAGTGTTAATGGAGATGTTTGGGTTCTGGTACTGAATACATTAAATATAAGGACAGAGTTCAACATCAGTATGTTTTGAGTTCATTGAAAAAAATGCTCTTTGTACCCAAATCATCCATATCATTGTATATCAAAGTCATTATTATCTAGCTTCACATTGCTGGAAGTCAGGTTATATATGCGGTAATGATGCAAATCATTGCTATTCACAACAGAAGGGCAAAACATTAACATTTGGCAGAAATTATTTTTATTGAATCAAGGTAGTAGGGAAAGCCTCACTAAAATGTTGACAAATGCTTTACCTTTTTAAAAAAATAGAAATAGAAATAATTGGGTTGCCATTACTTACATAAGTGAGATATGATAGGAAAGTTCAGGGGATGGAAAAACAGCAGGGAACGCAGCTTTATCAACCAAAATATCTATGATATGTTATCTTTAATGACTAACATGGGTTTAGATTGTATGAAAAAAACTGAGTGCAGACTTTGTAGCTGTTCAATAAAAAGAAGTGGCTGTTATTGTAACACATGCCTGGCACCGTGCACCTGATGCTTCCCAGTTAGAAGAGCAATGGACACTTTCGGTACTCAGTGCTCACTGTTAATTTAATGGGATATGTTTGAAGGACACAATAATTTTAACAAATTATTTTGCTATTGTCTTGACATGCACATACCTTTGACCTTTTATTTATTCATAATGGTGGAACTGGTTGGTGGAAAACATAGAGTTTCTCTCTGTGGAAATACAAAGCAGTGTACACGAGTAGAGGGTGTTTTGCTTGGCTGTTCTTTGGCTACCATTTTGATTCTGTTCTTAGTGCTTGAGGGCAGCAAGTTGGCAGGTGCAAATAAGGCACTAGCTAGTTTCATATTGTACTTACAATCAGTTATTATGGTTTAAAATGCCTGTAATGCATAGAGAATTAGGCGCACAAGTCTTAACTCCTGTTAAGTATAATGGAATCTGGGCATGGTGGCGCATGCCTGTAATCCCAGTATTTGGGAGGCTGAGACAGGAGGATTGTAGGTTCATGGCCAGCTTCAGCAACTTAGTGAGACCCTGCTTCAAAATTTAAAAAAAAAAATAGGTCTGGGGAGCCAGGTGTGGTGGCTCACGCTTGTAATCCCAGCATTTGGGAGGCTGAGACTGGAGGATCTGCCTTAGCTGCTTAGTGAGGCCCTCCGAAACTTAGACCCTGTATCAAAATAAAGAATAAAAAATAGGGCTGGGGGTGTAGCTCAGAGGTAGAATGCCCCTGGGTTCCATCCCCAGTACTGCAAAAAATAAATAAATAAATAAATAAATAAATAAATAAAATAAATAGGTCTGGGGGTATTGCTTGGAGGTCGAATGCCACTGGCTTCAATTCCCAGTGCCAAAAAACAAAACAAAATCCCCAAACCAACCAACCAACCAACAAACAAAAAATGGAATTTTAATGTTTACTTTCTATTGCATGAATATATTTCTTCATGCAGTATAATATTTATAAAAGTGTGTACAAATGATTTATTAGGGATCTTATTGTCTTATTTTGTACATGCATAAAGTTTGAAACTTTTTTTTTTTTTTTTTTTGCGGTACTGGGGATTGAACTCAGGGGGCATTCTACCTCCGAGCTATACCCCCAGCCCTATTTTTTTATTCTTTATTTTGAAACCGAGTCTCACTAAGTTGTGGAGTGCCTCACTAGGTAGCTGAAGCTCGCCGCGAACCCGGATCCTCCGGTCTCAGCCTCCCGAATGCTCGGATTACAAGCGTGAGCCACCACGCCTGGCTTTGAAACTTTTTTGAATATATACTTTTTGTACCTAAAATGAGAATGCATCATCATTTCCCATAATAATAAAAACTGGCAGGTAAGGCATAAGTATTTCTCTACAACCATCTTGAGAGAGGAACTAGGAAGGAGTTAGGATGGAGGGGAGGGGGAAGAGGGACAGGATGGGGGAGAGAGAGTGACTCCTCAATTTCAAAGACTATTTGTTTTATGAAATTTATATTAGCATATAGCCGCAACTTTCAATTTTTGAAAATGACAAATAGCTATTTGACTACCTGATTTGATGTAAACAAGATTGTTTTATGATATATTTTACACTTCATCAGGGTTTGTGGGTACCACATGGCAAATCATGTCCCAGACTCTTAGCAGCCACTAGTAAATAAAGCCTAATGTCACCTGATTAGGCAAAACACAAAGGTATAATGTTCAGATATCGCTGTTTAATAAGGAATTTACACTTTAATGAAAGGAAAATAGGAACATTTTTTATAAGAATTTGAGCGGGCAATGTTTCCACACTACACTGATCCATAGCAACTTTTGAGAAGCCCCTGGAACATACATCTCCCATGTCTCTATATTTGCTTTTTGCACTCAAAGATGCAAGATAATCTTGACTTTGAGGAGGAAGAGTGGCAAAAAGATAATAATAAGTAAATAAGCGACTGTTGAATAAAACAATTAGTTTTGCCCCAGGCTTGTGCAGTAGCATATGAATTCTTACCAGCATTAGTTTGCAGCTGTAACTTTAGGATATAATAGGATATTGAATCTTATACAGGCAATGAAACAGATGATCAAATTCACAAGGGATTGTGTCAGGCTTTTTCCAGTACTAAAGGAACATATTAATCCTTGTCACTGTTTTCAGAAACGCTGTGACAGAAATAAACCTGTACTGTAACTTGGCCCTTTTAATGAGCTTCTGGAGTGTGGGCTTTCCACTCAGCACCTGAAAAACACAACAAAACACCTTTTATATTAAAGATGTGAGGTTTGCTGCTGGCTAAATTTGTACACAGAAGTCTATAAACCAGTGCTCAGCCAGCTGGGAAGCAAGAAAGCAAATTCAGATTCTGCCATGAACTTCACAGACCAATTATCTACTTGGAATCATGGGAGTTGAGCAAACAAATACCAGCCCCTGCTGAGCCCTTTCAGGCCAGCAGCTGATGGGTGATTCAGTTGCATCCGAGGCTTTTAGACTGATCAATTCTTAATCACAAAGCGCAAAAATTATTCTCAGACTCATGTCAGTTTCTTTGGACACCTTTGTTAACAATCTGCTTCAAATCATTTTTTTAAAAGAAACTGCAGACACTGTTTTTATTGACTCCCCACTTGTAAAATGTTTATAGCTTGTTAATTTATATTTACCCCTTTACTTTTGCCTGCAAATCAACATCACTTAGCACAGTTTGGTTACACTTTGTCCAAAGGAAATTACAGAAGCCTGCTATGGGGCTAAAATGAAGGAAAGCTGTGGAAAATCAATACACTGCTGATTAAACAGATCGTAGCAAATTCACGGCTGTGTGCTGCAGCATGGAGGCATCAGTGTGATGCCTATCTAGCAGTTAATGTGCTTTCAGTCAGGTGAAGAAAATTTCAGGATAAGGCAAAATCACCCAGAAAAACAAGAACTACCTCACGCAAGAATGCAAGCGCTTATATGAAACCTGAATTTTGTGTAAGGTTGGGTTTCACTTAGGGACTTAATGGGATGCCTTTATTTCAAGAAACAGAACAGTGCTGTATCTTCATGACATTTACCCTGAGCATTATGAAAGGAACTAATAGCATCGTAAGATACCCCCTATTTGCTACTGTGAGTCAAGTTATTTAGTTTTTTGTATTTTCTATGGCATCTTAGATTTATTGATATTTTCGTGCATGATTTCAATTTAGCAATTTGGTAACAATCAAAATGACCTGGAAAGCAGGTTACTTATAAAGGGTGTCCAAAAGTAATAATGTCATCCAATGAAAGTATTCTAAGCAATTTGAAAAGAATCGTTCTTGCTTCCCATTTTAGAGTAAAAGAATGGATCAGGTATAAAAAGAAAATGCAGTTCATACATAATTAATTTTAAACAATGTATCGGGAATGCATAATATTAAGGCAGCACAGTTGCAAAGACCAGTATTTGTTTTGAAATCATTGGAAAAGGCAGCATCTGGGGTACAGGAGGAGATTTGAGTCATCCTGACGAAAGCTAAGATTCTCTAAGTTAAAGCATAAACTTGTTTCTATGCTGCCTACTTCTTAGGGTCTGCAAACTTGGTGCTCTGAGAACTGGGAGAAAAACACACAGATCCTAAGACTGGTTAAGAAGTGGTACCTGCTTTCATCCGGTTTGATGGTCTGAATTGCACTGTGCTGAGTGCGAATTAAGCAAATAAGAAACAACAAAAACACTTCAATACAATCGCTTGAAAAGATGTAAATAGAAGAAATGTTATCTCAACCTCTTGCTAAGCTTTTTATTTGCATTTATTTATTTATTTGCAGTTATCTATTTACATCTATCTATTATCTAACTCTACAGATATGCTTGTGCTTTGTTCTGTTTTGTTTTAAAGTGGCTACCTCAGGGTGAAGTTTGTGGCTCTACTTACCACTGCTTGTTCAAGGTAACTACAGCTTCCATGGGTCATGGTATTTTGGCAGATGTATTTCACTAGAAATCCTTACATTAAAAAATTATACTTGGGAAATTTATGTTCTATACACAAGAGCCAAATCAAATCTCAATTTCTGTTGTTTTTAATTCTCTCCTTTTCAAAATATCAAAGTCTTTCAAATGGTAACATGGTTAAGTTCGTTGCCAAATTCCATGTGTTAAAATGAAGGTGTTTTTGAGTCATCAAAGCTTATAAAAAGACCTTTAGCAAGTAAACAGCTTTTCTCCTTTTTTTTTTTTTTTTTTTTAAACTGGAAGATGTGGTATAAGAAAACACATTCATGGACACCATATGGGAACCAAGATTCATCCCAAGATTTTGAGATTTTTGAGAATTCCTAGAAAATGAAGGGTTTAAATTTATAATTTGAAGAGATCCACTCAGGGACATTATTCTTGCATGTGGGTATATGTATGTATATATAAAATTTAAGGTGTGATGCTTTTATTATTCTATGTAAAATATTTGACAATCTTGTTTAGGAAAAAGAAACTACATGAGGTGTTCAATAGCTTAATAATGTAAAAATCAATCATTACTTTGGTATTTCTATTTTAGCGTAAATAGCATCACTTTTCTTGTATTGTGGCAAAGTGTTATCAACTTTAACATTATAAGGTTCAAAAGAATGAGATCACTCATACCCAGTGAATATCCTTTTGTGACAGTAAGAGAGAGAAGCAATGGGGTTCAATGGAAAGAATACGCATTTTAGGTAACAGGAAAAATGCCTATATTTGAAGTACTTATTAGTTTACTAGTTAAGTTGTTCTCTTGAGTGTGTATTTTCAGATTTGTCTCTTAGTGGCATTAAAGTAAAACTAACTTGAAGAAACATATTAGAATAGTAGATAATGAGAGAAAGGAAGACCAAGTAATGTAAGTATAAACTTCTGGACAAAAACTTATTTTCTAAGATTCATGATTTAAGTTGGTATTTTTACATTTTTATGGTTCCAATAAATTAACAATGGTTGTTTGTAAACATGCTTTACTTGATTTAAAATCATACACTGCGTAAATACTGTAGAGTTGGCAGGGGTCTGAATACCCTTTGGTAGAAACCCACTTTTTCTTATTAATACATGGTAATTTATCACCATTGAGTATATGATCCCTTTGGAAAAAAATTGATGCACATTGCTTTCTAGACTATAATTTCAGTGTTCATGATATTAATCTTTAATTAAATTATAGTTATTTTAGAAATGTATGTCCTTAATTAAATTATACCATGCATATAAAGGAGAAATTACTATGGCATGATTAAAACATGTTTAAAAATATACTAGTGAATTTTGAATGCTGTCTGTCATCTCCAAAGTATGACTAACTAGGCTTTAGAAATGACTAGAAAGTCAACTGAAAAATTGCCAAGTAAAACTATTTGGCTCTTTAAAGAACTGTGCATTAAAATTTTGGACAGTTTCTCTATTAAATCTAAATATACTTCTTATAGTATATACAGTATTACATTTCTAAATTAATTGCCATACTCTCATTTGTTAAAGAATTTCACTCCATGTGGAAAGCAAAGTCTCACTAGATGTGAATTTTACACTGCGCTAGATCAATCCCAATACCAGTAAATGGATATTATTAAACAGCATGGGGTAGTGCAAACTGGGAAAGAAAACTTGTAGTGTGCTGCCTTTGAGCAGACCTGGCTTGCATGCTGTGACAGGGCAATTGTCGACATGCTTTTTCATGCCAATCTGCAGCTTTTTCAACTCTAGATGCTATGGCAACCAGGGTTTAACAGACTAAGCAGCTAACAAGCTTCCCTGATGGAATTGTCTGGTTGTGTGATTGCCTTGTCTTAGGGAAAATATAAAATAGAATGAAGACGCTTGTGGACATTTGTCAAACTGATTATAATTTGGACAGTTGAATCATAATTGTCTGTTGTGCACTGTACAGTAGTGACATATGCTGTTTTCCACGTTCCTTGCAGAGCACACCGCTGCATTCCCGCATAGGCTGTGCCTCCCTTGGGAACAATGGGTCCTGGTTGCTTTGGGTTTGGTGCAAATGGCAGTCCACATCTCACACCAGATCATCTGGGAAAGAAAAGTGAACAGTTTTTTTTAAAAAATATATTTATATATATATTTTTCTGTTCGAAAAGGCTGGTGTTTGATGTGAGCTATATTTGTATGAAATATAATGAACACAAGTTGATGTGAAAAGATAGTTCTCTTTTATAGAATGTTCATGTTCACAGGGTAAGTTGTAGATCAAAAATATGCAGGTGAATTAATTTTTGTTATTTATGATTGGGCATAATTTTAGTTCTTTGGGAATATTGATTTTTTAAATTTGCAACCACTTAAACATGTATTTGTGTCACCAATCATATGCATAATTTAAGACACAGAAAATAATCAAGCGTTTCTGATGGAATGGTCTTGTTTTAATACTGCCTTGTCCTATTGAAAATGAATAAGATACTTTATTGTTTTAAATGATTAAAAGCCTACTAATAAAATTTAGATCTCTTTAAATAGTCAAAGACATTGTGTTTTCAAGATCATTTCAAGCCAAACTTTTATTTTTTCTTAGAAAGGATATATTTTAAAAAGAAAACTAAAATCATTAGAGCAAACATTTCAAGTGGAATATGAATTATCATAGAACAAAATCTGGGTTTTCATTTTACAAATAGACACCTTAAACTATTTCATAAGAACTTTTTTCTTCTTATTATTACTATTATTATTATTATTTGGCACTGGAGATAGAATTCCCCAGAGTTCAATCTCCAAGCTACACCCCCAGCCTTTTTATCTTTTGTTTTGAAACAGGGTCTCACTAGGTTACTGAAAGTGTCTCTACATTGATGAGGCTGTCCTCGAACTTGTGATCCTCCTGTCTCAGTCTCTCATGTACTGGAATTAATGTTGTGCCACCAAGCCTGGCTTAATTTTTATATAATATTGTGAAATAGCTTATTTTTTACTTTAAAATACCAGAATTATGTCTTGAAGATAAAAACTTGATGCTATTTTATAAAGCTTGGAACTAGTTGACTTTTTTAAGTAAAAGTTCAAAAATGTTGGCTAGTGCTTGGACCTCCTAAAAAGGGCACAGATGATCCAGTTAACATACTTATTGTGGTCACATCTCACTAAGCACAGAGTTAGGCCGCTGGTCTGTTAACTTATTTAAAATTTGAAACACTTCAAATGGATGCCCTTGATATGAGACATCAAGGCCTCAGCAAAAGTGCTCCCCCTCAACCCCTCTACATGTCAGTAGGATAGACCACAGACCAAGCCTTTGAAAAAAGAATATAGAATAGAATAGAAAAAGAATATAGAAGTCGTATAGAATGACTTATGTCAAGACGATGCAGCTCCTAGAAGAGACCCATTTCCAGTTTGACAGACCTGTTCATTTTCTGTCTCTGAGTTGGAACTTTGCCTTCTATGATGAGTGGCACCCACAAGAACGCTGAGAAATGGAACTGGGAACATTTTGCTCACTAAGTAGAGAACCTTCACCAGACTAAACCGTAACAAATCTTGCTGCAGAGTTAAAGTGCACTAACATTAATAAGCCAAGAAGTATTGGTTGAAAGCTTTATTTTATATCAACATGAATGGTTTTTACGAAGTAGCTTTTAATGACTGGGCTATTAGATTTTCCCTTTTAATTCTATCATAGTTTTGAAATCAGCCCCTTTATTTGTCACCTCTCTGTGCTTTCCTGATGTCAGTCGGTGTTGTGCTAGAGAGACCTTTGTTCCTTTTATTTCCCCTTTTTGGTACTGGGGACTGAACCCAGAAGCATTCTACCTCCAAGTTCCACCCTCAACCCTTTTTATTTTGAAACAGGGTCTTGCTAAGTTGCAGAGGGCCTCACCAAATTGCTGAGGCTGGCTTCCAACCTGAGATCCTCCTGTTCAGCCTTCCAAGTACTGGGCTTTCAGGCGTGTACCCGCAGGCCTGGCTATAGGGAGCTTAACTGAGCCTCATGATAAATTAGTCCATTTGAAGTTAAGAAAATATTTTTATACTTTCATTAACGCATGGTAATTATGTATCACAGTGGAGTTCAAAGTGATACAAACATACATGCACACAGCACTTGGTATATTTCTTTCTGCATTTCATCCTGCACCCCCCTTCCCTCTTTGTACATGTTAGTGAGACTGATAATGATACATTCACATATAAACATAACATTATTTGAACTGTTTCCTTTCTCAGTTTTTGTTTTCCCTCCCCCTCCCCCTCCCCCAGTCCATTTCTACTAACTTATGCTAACCTACTGGTGTCTCCTTATTTATCTGAAATCCCATTTGTTTCCTATAAGAAACATCATACATTTTCTTCTTTTTAAAATTCCATTCTAGCTTTAATCAATTTCTTTCTTTTAATGTGTTTTTACTGGTGCATTATCATCTCACACCATAATGTAAATCATGTTGACACTGACGTACATGCACACAGCACTTGGTGTCCCTCTCCCCCTGCTCCTGTCTCCCCTTTCCCATACAGAGGACTGAGACTGAAATCATACATTTTCAAGGAGAATGAGAACACAGACTCTGATTCGTTTGTTTGTTTATTTATTTATTTATTTTTTGTGTGGTGCTGGCGATTGAACCCAGGGCCATTCTACCTCTGAGCTATACCTCCAGCCCTCTTTTACTTTTTATTTGAAAACTGAGCACCTCACTAAGTTGCTGAGCACTTCATTAAGTTGCTGAGGCTGGTTTCCAATCTGCAATCCTCCTGTCTCAGTCTCCCAAGTATTGGGATCACAGGAGTGTGCACTCTGCTGGCCGATTTGTCTTTTTTATATGAATACTATAGAAAAGAAGAGCAAAAATGATAGAGTTAACATTTGAATTAAACTATTTTTAAAAATTTTTTTTTTTTTTTTTTTTTTTTTTTGCGGTACTGGGGATTGAACTCAGGGGCATTCTACCTCTGAGATACACCCCCAGTCCTATTTTTTATTCTTTATTTTGAAACCGGGTCTCACTAAGTTGCAGAGTACCTCACTAGGTAGCTGAGGGTGGCCGTGAACCCAGATCCTCCGGTTTCAGCCTCCCGAATGCTGGGATTACAAGCGTGCGCCACCACGCCCGGCTTAAAATTTTTATTCAATATTCTCCAACTTAGAAGAAGGTAGGTAATACCAATTTTGGAGTTAAAGAGCTGTGTCTGAAAGCCAAGTGACGTCAGTCACCACAGAGCAGAGCTGAGGGCCAGGCTGCTTGATATTAGTCCAATGATAGTTGTTTCTTTCTTGTGTAGGAGCTAAAAGCAAATAAAGAAGTAATATTTACTTAATTCTAAAGTAAAATTCAGCAAAATTGGGAGGTCACTGTGCTTCTGTGAAAAATTTTAATCTTATAAAATGCGCTTTGTATCAAGTATTGAGAGTTATTAACTATCATTTTATGGGCAAATAGGGCTAACCATGTTTTAAAGCTTTGAACAAAACAAAAACTGTGCATTTATGGGCTCCTTAAAGAGATTTCCTAATTACTAAAAGAGACAAACATGAGTCTTCACTTTTCCTTTCCTTTTTTTTTTTTTTTGAAACTTTCCTTTCTTTTATATAGTTCTTTTTGACCAAGACCTAGAATACTTTATTAGTTCTGTAATATTAAGGTTGACTGTTTAGTTTGAAAGGCACCATAAAGTTACAATCTTCTGCAGTGGCTTTTCAGTAAAAAATCTCATCTTTCTTTTATTTATTTATTTATTTTTAATTTTTTTTTGTGGTACTGGGGATTGAACCCAGGGACATTCTACCTCTGAGCTACACCCCCAGTCCTATTTTTTATTCTTTATTTTTAAAACAGGGTCTCACTAAGTTGCAGAGTGCCTCACTAGGTAGCTGAGGCTGACTGCGAACCCAGATCCTCCGGTCAGCCTCCCCAATGCTGGGATTACAAGCGTGCACCATCACACCTGGCTTCTTTCTTTTATTAAATTGAATTAAAACACTGATTTACTTCATTTACAATGGCATATAGAAGCCATTAACATTTTGGTGAAAATTAGTTTAGAGCATTATCATGTTAGTAATATCACCAAAAAAATTGGGCAAAAGAATTGAGCAAAGGACTACCTCCAACTCCTCACTCAGCTAAAGATATCAGCACAAATGTCACAGAATGAAGAATTGTGGTGGAATGACAGATAGAGGCAATAATAATGGTGCTGAGCCATCTTTCTCAAGTGCCTTACAAGCACTTGACTCCTGTGAGGTGAGCAGAGATTATAAACAGAGGTGAAACCTGTTCCAGGGACCAAGTGAAGATCTTTGAAAGTGACAGAGGGGAGCTTTGAGGAAAGATGCAGGATATGATGAAATGTGCATCCCATTAGGTCTTGTTGGATGGAGGTGATGTGGTAATTGGACTTTCATTAACCAGGAGATGCTGTCACTGGCTTGGGTTATGTAACCCTACATAAGTTCCATATTTTCTCAGTAATAAATGACAGTACATATTTTAAGTTTATTTGGTTCCTGTGTCAAATTATCACTTGAACTAAGCTTTTTAGGATACATTGTATGGAGAAAAGTGAATGTTCTTTTCCTTGAGTCTAAAGTAATCACTTCTCGAGTATCTATGACATTCCTTGGCTCCATGCAGTCTCTTGACCTGTTGGCAGGTTTTCTTGATTCCAAAAACTTCGACTCCTGCAGAAGGGTTAGCATATCACTGGAGCTAAGCCACAGGGTAACAGGAACTTGTGAGGATCCAGGAAACACACATGTGGAGTGAACTGGGGAGGGAGGAGAGGGAGACAGGGAGCATTGAAGAGGGGACTGGTGAGGCAGTGTTATGGTTAGGGTTTATAATTTTTCTCCTAGAGCCGGGTGTGGTGGTGCATGCCTATAATCCCAATACATGGGAAGCTGAGACAGGAGGGTTGCAGATTTGAGCCCAGCCTCAACAATTAGTGAAATTCTCAGCAACCTATCAAGACCCTGTTTCCAAACACACACACACACACACACACACACACACACACACACACACACACACTGAATGTCCCCCTAGATCTCATGGAGACAAGGCAACTATATTAGAGGCAGCTTGCTTACTCAGGACAGGTCTCTAGGGGTGTGGCCTTGGGGGTTATATATGGTCCCTCTTCCCTCTTTGCTCACTCTCTTTTGCTTCCAGCCTCCATGATTTGAGA
Source organism: Graphiurus murinus (assembly GCA_004027655.1). Lineage (NCBI taxonomy): Eukaryota > Metazoa > Chordata > Mammalia > Rodentia > Gliridae > Graphiurus > Graphiurus murinus. The sequence continues at coordinate 13,220 of PVLC010027856.1, forward strand.
GCTGAGCCCTTGGCCCCATACCATACCCTGACTTCACTTGGCCTAACGTGGACCAAATCCTTGAAATCTCCAGTGCGATGAGCAAATAAATCTCCTTCCTCTATATTGTGTGGTCAGGCATTTTACATCAAAGCAGTGAGAATACTGCTTGAAACAAGCAGACACAAGTCACTTTGGGACAAGACTGCGGAAGCTGCCAAGCCTTTCTTTCCCCACTGGCTTTCTATTCATATGACCACAAAGTGATTAATACTTAGACATTTTCATCTAGATTCAGTAATAATCAAACAGTTTTGACACTTCCACCTCTGAACTTTAATTACATACATCATCAAGCCTTTTTTTGAGATTATTTACCCTTTCAAATGACTAGGGTTACAAACAAAATCTTTGCTTTCTACTCCCAAAATAACCCACAAAAGAAGAAATTATTTAAAAATATCACCTGGAATTAATAATGGTATTTTCTTCTTAAAATTTTAGTACTGCTTTTTCCTCCAAAGGACAAAAGCAAAATGAATATAATAATAGTATTAGATGTAATAGTACATTTGATCTTAGCCAAAAGGGGTCATATGTTTTCTCTCATATGCAAAAGCTAGGGAGTAAAAGGGATGCAAGAGGGTCTTTAGATAATGGAGGAAAAGCTCCAGTGAGGCGAGGGAGGTGGTCTAGGGTAGGCTTAGGGGGGTGGAGAGGGAGAATTAATGAAGGAATCACCTCCACTGACATTATGTCCATATGTGAACATACCAATGCCAGTCTCAATATCTTGTATGGGGAAGCAGGGAATCGGGAGGGAGCCAGGAGGAAAGTCCACCAAGTGCATGTATGTCACCATCACTATGAAGTACCTTATGATGTGAGACTATAATGCACCAATAAAAGTATAATAAATAACTAAATAAATGGATTCTGAAAAAGAAGTAGTAATGGTCATAACTACATTAATAAAATAGCTAACATTTATTCAATACTATATTCTAGGTTCTCATTTGTTTTGATGTATGAACTCACTTAATCCTCCCAACAACTTGAAGGACTAGGTAGTACTATTTGCATTAGATAATGAAACTGAGGGCCAAAGGAGTTGTTGATTTGCCTAATGTCACACATCTAAGAAGCTTGAAGCCAGTATTTTAACTAGAGTGATCCAACTTATCAGAATTGGAACTCTTTAACTCTCAGACTCTTCCCTGGGTACTTCAAAAGCTGAATTCTAATCTTAGGTATAGATGTACAGATCTCATTATTTCTATTTATTACCAATATTGCACTAGGAGCTGGCCAAGTTTGCCTCCTGACACCTGATTCCATGTCCTTAATACTTGTCCTTATATAAAGAACACTACATAAGTATAAACAAAGTATATGAGTCTAGTTGGGCAGACTAACACGAAAGACTACAGTGAACCCTGTAATGATAAACTGTAATAAGTATATTAGTATGAATTTGTACTTTTAAATATATATATATGCAGGTGGATAGATATACAAGTAAATATATATGTGTGTGCCAATGTTATTATATGTACATATTTTCCTAGCTGTGCTGTCTGAAAAGGGCCTACAGACAATGACCCTATGGTAGCAATGTACACATTTAGCATTTAGATCTTAGAATCTGAATATTTTCCAACAAAAGAAGCCAGAAGTCTTTGGAAAAATGGTGGGTGTCAGAAGCAGGCCAGGGATATCTAAGATGTGTCTGGTACATCTTAAGGTCACAGAAAGTACAATAGTTTTCACATGCAGGCATGCAGGAGGTATAAAGAGTGGAGACAAGGGGTCATGAGAATATGATAGAGCATTGAGGGAGGAGCGATATTTTTTATTTTTTAACTTTTTAAAAATTGGTGCATTGTAATCATACATCTTTGTTGGGTACAAATTGGTAAAGGCATACATGCACACATCTCATTTAACCCTTCCCTAATTCCTGCCCCACTCCCTCCCCCTTCCTCCTTCTCAAGTTCATTTTAGTGTTTGACTTTGATATGTTTGTGAAAATACATCATGTGCATTAGGGTGCCCCCCCATCACCTTCAGTTAAGTCATCTTCTTTGCTCATCTGAGGTTTCTCCTTCTTCTTCTAGAGTCCCTCTTATGACACACTTTCTCCCTAACTTCCACATTTTGGGGTAGACCATATGATTTTTTGCTTTTGGGGACTAATATCACTTAACATAATATTTTCCAGTTCCATCCATTTCCCTGCAAATGACATGATTTTGTTCTTCTTTATGGCTAAGTAAAATCCCATTGTGTACATATCCCATAGTTGTGTAATCCATTCATCTGTCGATGGACATCTTGGCTGGTTCCATAGTTTGTCAATTGTGAATTGTGTGGCTATAAATATAGATACACATGCATCGGTCTGATGGTTTGGTTTCCTTCTTCTGGGTAGATACCCAAAAGTGGTATTGCTGGATCATATGGTAGGTTCATTCCCATTTATCTGAGGATCCTCCATACTGCTTTCCAAAGTGGTTGCACTAATCTTCAATTCCACCAACAATGTATTAGAGTTCCCACTTCTTCACATCCTCCCCAGCATTTGTTGTTGTTTTTTTTTTTTGGGGGGGGGGAGTGTTTTTTATGATTGCCATTCTAATTGGGGTTAGGTGAAATCTTAGGGTAGTTTTGATTTGCATCTCTCTGATTGCTAATGATGTAGAACATTTCCTCATACATTTATTGGCAATTTGTATTTCTTCTTTTGTGAAGTGTCTATTTAGATAATTTGCCCATTTTTGATTGTGTTTGTTTTCTTAGCTGTGAATTTCTTGAGTTCTCTGTATATTCTAGATATTAGTCCTCTATCAAAAAAGTATCTGGCAAAAATTTTCTCCCATTCTTTGGGCTTTCTGTTGAGATTCTTTATAGTTTCCTTTGCTGCACAGAAGCTCTTCAGTTTAATGCAATCCCATGTACTGATCTTCCTTTGAGCTGCTTGTGCATTTGGAATCTTGTTATTGATCTTCCTTTGAGTTGTTTATGCCTTTGGGATCTTGTTGAGGAGCAATACTTTTTTGAATATATATATTTTTATGGCTCTGTCTTGGAGCCATGATATTTTCTCACATAGCCCCATGTATTATCCCCCAATTTAACATTAATAGGTTCTCTCCACACTCTCCTTTGTAGTCCCTTTCTCTGGCAGTGTAGAAGTGGCTCTTGTTATTGGTAATGTACTTACTTATTTGCTTGAATGATTTAGACATCTCAAAAGCACACAAGAACAAAGTCTAAAGTGCTCCCAATGGCCAAAGCCAAATTAATTTTTGGATAACTCAAATAATGCTGGATTTGGATGATAGCCCATGGGATACAATAAATATTATGGCTTCATATGAATATAAATATATAAATTAGAAGTAAATAAACTGGGCATGATAGTGCACACCTGTGATCTCAGTGCTTGGGAGGATGAGACAGGAGGATCACAGGTTCATGACCAGCTCAGCAACTTAGTGAGATTCTCAGCAACCTAGCAAGGTTTTATTTTTTTATTAAAAACTTAAAAAGAGCTGAAGGCATTATTTGGAGGTAGAATGCCCCTGAGTTCAATACACAGCACCCAAAATAATAAATAAATAAATAGGAAAGAAGAAGATACAACTCTCCGCAAGGGAAATAGTAAATCACCATTAAACACACACCACAGAAATACATGTTGAACTTGTCCATCTGTATCTACACTGTTAAAACCAACAGTGGATGCTAAAATTAATGAGTGATAAGAAACAGGGGATTTACACAGCTTCAAAGTATTTCCTCACAAGGCACTTATTAATTACAAAGGGGAAAATATAAATATTGTAGTGGAGAAACTTGGCAGACATCATATAGTCATGTGATCAAAGTTAACATAATCAAGAATAAGATCATATGCCAGCATGTACCTCAGGATATGATGTACTGAGAAGTGCATAGCATCACTTTGGTTTTATTTTTGTCAAAAAGCATAAAATTAACCTAATTATGAGAAAACATTAGACAGATGCAAATTGAGGGACGTTATGAAAAAAGCAACTGGCATGAACTCTTCAAAAGTGTCAAAACAAGAAAGGTAACAAAACACTAAGACCTGTCGGAGATTGAAGGACCCCAATAAGATACAACGAGTAAATGTAGTATCAAGTCTTGGATGGGATCCGAGTGAAAAAAGAGTGTCAGTACAAAACTGGCAAATTTCTAATGTGGTCTGAATATTCTTTAATACCATAGTGTCATTGTTATATTTCCTGGTTTTAATAATTGCACTATGTTTATAAATGAAATTATAAACATTACTAAAAAACCAGAGGAAAGGTGCACAGAATCTCTATATGATATTTTTTTACACTTATATTGGTGCATTATAGTCTCATATAATATTTTAGTTCACAGTGCTAGTGGCATCCATGCACACAGCACTTCGTGGGCTTTTGCCAGATCTCCCCTCCCCCCCCCAACCTATTTCCCATACAGGATACTGAGATTAGCGCTGGCATTCTCACACATGTACATGATGCAAATGGAAATGTTTCCTTCATTAATTCTCCATCTCCTCACTCATCACCTCCTGGCTCCACTGGAGTTTCTCCTCCAGTATCTAATGTCCCTCTTGTTTCCCAATTACTCCCTAGCTTCCACATATGAAAGAAAATATATGACCCTTCACTTTTTGTGACTGGCTAATCTCACTTTTGAAACTTTTCTGTAAATCTAAATTTAATCTTTGAAAAAAGTTTGTCAAAGGTCAAATTCTAATGAATTTGCTTCATCTAAAATAATCCAAGTGTTTTGAGAACATTCTTTCAATGTGTGTAGAGTTAGTCAGTTGCAGTGGCCTGAAAAGCAATCTGAGGTCAATTAAAGACATTAGTGATTGTAGACAACCTAGTTCTCTGGCTAGATTGAAATAAATATTCTGTGTGACTCACACCCCTTGCCCCCCACACTGTTCTGTGCCATTGTTGAACCCACACCCCACTCTTTGGGAATGAGGAATGTCGGAAAGGATGCTCACAATTGCCCTTTCCTTTCTTTCTGTTTTTTTTTTTTTTTTTTCTTCTTGGCTTCCTTTCCTGGGGATGGAAGGGCTTTCTATTTCTCCAGCTCGAAGGAACTGATTCTGTTCTTGCCCTGCTCCTGCCCAGAGTGACACTATTTTCAACTTTGCTGGGATAACAGAAGAAGTGTCACAAGGAAAGAGGTTCATCTATGAGTAACCCACAAGACACCTGGAGAAGTACTTAAAGTGTTACCCTTGGCACACTTCTGGATTGCTCTAAGTACTTCAATATCTGATTATTCTACCAAGATGATTCCCAGTAGTTCATGTTCTGGGTTACACTGAAGGCGAGGTTGAGATCTTATGCATCATCTGTATGTCTATAGCTTATAAACAACTGGTTAGTACATAGGATGTGATTGTCTGAAGTACCTTAACCACAAGGCACTTTGACTATAGTATTTGATGAAGTAATGTGGGAGAGTGATATATGAATAGCAAAGTAACATATGAGTGAATAATATATGAATGAGTAATATATGAAGGATTCTCCTTCCTTGCTTGTTTTTAAAAGCTTTGTCAATCTATGAGAAAGTTTGTCCACTGGCCCCTTGACTTTGGCACTTTGCCTCTCAGTACCATAATTTTCCCAGTCTTGCCCCAAACCATCACACACAGCCTCTAACTTCAAGATCATAATGTTATAAATAACTCCAAGATCTTTTATGGAAGATGACCAAAAAATAAGTTGTAATTTGAGGGCATCTGATTGAAAGCTATTCACGACCCGAACCTTCACACTCCCAAGAAATTCGTGAAGAAAACATGATTTCTATCATGAGAATCTTCTCTCCATCATTTGATATGTGAGCAATTTAAAGACATTTTTATTTCAAGCTAAGATGGGATCAAAAGGTGAGTGCGGGTAAATGGAGTAATGTATGTGAAGATTTAATAATGGAATATAACATCCAAGATTAGGGGTGATTGAGAAATCATAGCCTTAGAGTAAAAGTTACAGACTTTTTGGTAAGTATATAAGAGTGAATTCTGAAAAATGTTGTTTATGTTGAAAAGATCATAATTTAATTTTCTATGCATTTAGTCCTACCTTTAAGTCACGATTTGTGTGTGTGTGTATGTACGTGCGCGTGTATGCCTGTGTGCACATGCTGACATGCTAAGAATGGAAATATTTTTTTACAGGATTATATTTTCAATATTTTTGAAAATTTTGTATCGCACTCCACACCAATGGGAAAGTGATTTAATTAACTATAAAAAGGACATTCAGTTTTGAAGGTGTCAGCTATATTTACAAACAGAACTGAGTAGATTGATATATATTCAATATTTGGTATATTGACATACCTAATATATATGATATAGTGATGTACCAAATACATATATATTTACTACTGGAGATTGAACTCAGGGACATTCTACCTCTGAGCTACACCCTCATCCCTTTTTATTTTTAATTTTGAAATAGGGTCTCCTTAAGTTGCTGAGGCTGGCTTTGAACCTGTCATCCTCTTCTATCAGCCTCCCAAGTACTGGGGTTACAGGCATGCACCACCATGCCTGACTTTGATTTTTTTTTTAACAAAAGCTTTTGCTTTTTATTAACTATTTCATCCTAAAATGGCAATGGTAATTTTAAAAGATTTTCCTTATTTTGGAGTTGCAAGTTACTGTACAAATAAAATTTGGGGGCAATTTAATTTAGGATTAATAAACACCATTAATTTCTTTTGAAATTCTTTTGTCCAATTATGAATGGTCACATTGAGGAGAAAAAAAAACCTTTTTGGTATAACTAGGCATTGCTCATGTATGAGAAGAGTAAAAGTCCCTCAACAAATTCCATGATCCCTTTATCTCATATCTAGTAGCCAAATGAATGCTCATTGATAACATTTTCTTAATAAATGCTACAATAAAAATTTTGCTCTCACCATAGTTACCGACTTAGGGGGAGATGAATTGTTACTCACTGTTTTGAAGTAATAATATAAAATGGATTTACGATTAAAGTAAAAAAAGAAATGGTTGAGTGGGAGCAAAGACTGAAAAACAACTAGTTATTCAGCATATTTCAAGCATGCACAATAAGTATGCCTTTGTGTCCCTAAGAAGTTTATACTCAATATGGAAATAAATATTAAAATATAATGTCAGTGTGCTTAATATGTGCCAGGCACTGTTCAAAGAACTAAATATGGGTTATGTTAAATTTGGTTTTCTATGGGAGTTAATATCATCATCACCAACATCTTACAAATAAGGAAAGATGTTTCATGAGGTCAACCAATTTTCTTGAGGCCACACATAGAAAAAAATACCACAACAGGATTTAAATCCACGCACTGTGGCTGCAGAGTCTATGCAAGATAAAACTCATCCCAGAGTTCAGAGGAGGCGTGGTCTACAGAAAGTCTTAGCCTGTGTTACTGTGATGTCAGGGGCAATCTAGAGCTGTGGGCAGATTCTAACAGGGCTGAACGTGTATTCCCAACAAGTTGCATTCACACAAAATAGAGATGCTTTTCCCATCAGTAGACAATAGCTTCAAGGCAGCTGTTGAAATGTAGTTTCAGTGAGATGGGTCTGGGAGAGGCTGGGTGGAATGAATGAACAAACTCTAAAGGTGCAGGATCGTGTGGACCTTAGTGTATAGGATATCCCTGAATCAAAGCAGACTACATTCTTCTTTAGGGTTTTAGGTTAGCCTGCACTAGAGGAGGTCAGTTAAAGCAGTGGGAAGTCCTTGGAGGAAATTTCAGGTCAATTAACTCTGGACCAATTTCCTAGAAATAGTATGGTATCTAGAGCAGTATTAAGAGTGGATCACACCATGGTAGTCATTATCCTGCTCAGATTGTCATGTTTAACTCCTCAGGATTTCTTGCCTCAAACCAGTTGATATATTTCTAAATAATATGAACAACTTCAAATTATAATTTGTTTACATTAATAATGCATGCAACGCAGGTGTGCATAAAAAGTCAGCAAGGAAACTAAGTTAGCAGCAGCTTTTTAGGTTTAAGGATTGGAGAACATAGTATGTGTTGAGAATTCTCAGTTGTATCCTTAAAAATTAAAGTAGATGGTAGCACTTTGGGGTGGTCTTATCTCCAGGTGCTGGCTTTAGGCTAAACTGTGGATATAAATTTAGGTTCAATGCCCTGCAAGCCAAATGTCTAATCTTCCCTTTGGGGAGTAGGAATAGAAAGTCTCCTCTCAGCAGTAATGGAGAATGGATGTATGATGGTAAGAGGAGGGAAATAGAAAGCTGCTCAGGGCTTATTTGAGAAAGATACTAGAATCACACTTCAGGATTGCATGCTGCAGAGTCAAATGTCTTAAAGCCTGCTAATAAAGGATGATAGAGTG
>PVLC010027857.1:0-21502 GCA_004027655.1 Graphiurus murinus
ACCTCTGAGAGATACTAAGAGTGATAGCAAAAGAACAGAGATCACATTTATCAGTCACAGCCATTTTGCAACAAACAAATATTTGAAAGCTATAGCTACAGCATTGTTGGACATGTGTGATGTTGTACAAAACATTTTAGAACTGTCATGTATGTTTGGTTTATCTTCTGTCCCTTCTTACCCACCATTTCAGGTCTCAGCACCATGAAACGTATTTTTATGCCATATTCCCAGGGATAGATGATAACACCCATTATGAAGATGGATGAGACCAAAAATTTTAGGATATTTATTCACTATTGGTTTCCTAACAAGCAAATATGCTACCATGTATGAAAAATACGGGAAATTCATATAAATGATTGATTCCATTTCTCTTTAGATTGGACCCAGACATGATCAAGTATAATGATACTAAGGATTGCCTTATTTACTAATGATGACTCAGAATAACTTATGAAAGACAATATAGACTTGAACTCACAACTCGTTGGACATGTGTGATGTTGTATAAAACATTTTAGAACTGTCATGGGCTGGTGATCTTTCTTTGGGTCTTTCCTAACACTCTACTTTCTTATTCTACCCTTACTTTTATCCAGTTAGTTTCTTTTCTTTTTTTTTTAAATTGGATATGGCCCAAGAATGTTTTAGAGGTTTTTTAAACTTAATGAGTTGATGAAATCATTTTCCTGTGTCCAGTGTGGTCCTTTCTAAGTTGTGAGAAACTTTTCTAAGTCTAAAACGTATGGGTTAATTTGTAAGTATTGGTTTATAAGCTTCCAGTTTGCTTTGGCAGAAGGATGAATTGCATGACGGCACTGAAGGCAGTGACTTTGGTGTATCTCTGCTATCTAAGATATTTTGCTCTGTTTGTGATTGTTTTAGCTTACTTTGCTGAAGGAGAATGCCAAAGTCAGAGGTTGCTGATGGCCTTTCAAAACTTCCAGACAAAAACTTACCTTCTAAAACATTCTTAGTGTAATGCCCTACTTCTCTAGATGAACAAAAACTTGACTGATCATAACCTTGTAAACATAAAATAAAAGGAGTTTTGTTCAAGGAGTTGGCTGTCTTGCTTTCTTCATTCCCAGTACTTAACATAAGAAATAAACTTTCAAGAACATTTTTTCATAGAGATGTCCCAAGGACATCTGTCTCAGTGCACCCCTAGTGGTGCTCCATATGAAAAATACACCAGAGAAAACATTTGATCTGCACTTTCAAAGAGAGAATGAAACCTATCAATCACATGTATTTCATTCCAAGAAGAAAAAGTGACATGCACTTAATATAGTTGCCAATGAGTGGAACTTTTAGTGAGAGGATTTCCAACATGAATAATATGCTGAATGGTAAGTAGAATTTATTAAAACATTAATTAGAATAGATATTCAAGGTTGCTCAATGTCACATGAAGGAGGGACAATTTTTCAGTTCTTAGAGAGTAATCTGATATTGCCCATAGTTCCCAGATACAGGAATCTTAGATTTGGAGTATGGGATTAGGTTGAAAATACTTTAAAGCACCACCAAGGTACTTCAAATGTGATTAAGGGAAATAATACCCCTGACCTCTATAGTAACATGGGGGCTAGTAAGAACTGCTCTGTATCCCCCCCATGCTCCTTCACAGGATCTTGATTACTCAGTTCCATCTAAAGGTGACTTGCCTCACTCCTCCACTTCTTTTTGCCTTTCTCCTTCTACTTTTCCAAAATCCTGTTTGCCTACTAAAGAACAGCTTCTTTGCCACCTCCACCATTTTTGTAACCTAACCTCCTCTCCCCTGTGGATATTTGTAAATGATCCGAGTCTATAGTAGCTGCCTTCTTACAGGAGGCTGCTATCACTGGGGAGATACAAGCATTCCCTGTCATTAGGTTTCAGGAAGAGCATCCCAGACACGAATCATTTCCCTTTCAGATTTTTAAAGAGTTGAAATGAAGCATAACAAAATAAAATGACTTACAAAGTACATTTACTAAATCACATCTTGAAGCTGTAACATCCAGCTATAAATTACATACTTTTGATTGGATAGCCTTTATCTGTTTTTTGTTCTTGTCTTTTCAATATATTTTATGGCTTTTAGAATATAATGAGGGATGTATGTCTCAGGCTTTAGAAATTTTAATCATGCTATTCCTACAAATGTAACCCTTGGGTGCAAATTAAAAAACTGAAGGGCAAAAAACTTAAATTTTAAAAAAAAGAAAAAGTTAGTTTTTGTTACCTGACTTATCTCTATTTTATATTTTAAAAGGGAGGCTTGTTCTATAAATAAAAAGGAAAATTAACAGAGATCTAAATTTTTGGGACCTCTCCCCAAAATGTAAAATGTGGTGATGTTTGAAGCTGACCTGCCTCATGGGGACAAGTGGTCATCTCAAATAATTGATTTAGTGTCAGCCATGATTGGTGGACCCTGTCCTAGATATCCCCTGATTTACAGGCTTCCACATTAGTGTCCCCTAGCCTATAATCTATTATTCACTGCCACATAACAGATATCTGTGGTGGACTGTGTTTTGACTTCTGGAACTTTGAATCTGACTATATTCAGGAAATGTCTGTAATTTTCTTGCCCCCTATTTGCTGGGATATAATATCTAGCAAGTGAAAGATGCAAGGAATTTTTTGCTGTCTATTTTTATGTATTTGTATCCTTAAATGTATCATCTGTTTATTTTCTACATGGTACAAGTATCAGCTTATATAAGAAAAGAGCAGTCCTAAATTAAAAATCAGAGTAAAAAATTGATTGAAATATCATTTAGTTCATTTTACTTAACTTTTTTTCATTAGTGCATTGTAATCATACATCTTGTTGAAGTTCAGGGAGATAAAGTCATACATGTACACAGTACACATTGAGTCCTCCCCCAATTTCCATCCCCATCTCTCCCTCCCCTTCTTCCTGTGCTTGTCTTAGGCTCCTACTCTGTCTTCATTTTCCTCCTTCCTCATTAATTTCTTAAAAATATGATAATTTAATTTTGTAAGTAAACTAAAATTAGAAGATTAAATCTCTTAAGATTAAGATCAAATATTTTACTGTCATTGAAAATTAACAGACTCTTCTTCCAGGTTAGCCAATTGAGATTTTATTGTCAACTTCTATTTATTGTTTAAAATGCTTTGCTCTTTGCTTTTAAGACAATTATTTGTTAAAAATAATGACAAAGTACAAAATATGCTTGTTTGATATATTAGTTTTCATGAATAATTTAAAATAATAAAAATGGGTAATGGGCAAATATAAATGAGATTATCTTTTATAAATATGTATCTTAAAAATCTAAATTTTTGTAACTATAAAACACTATAACATCAAAGCCGGGCGTAGTGGCGCACGTTTGTAATCCCAGCATTCGGGAGGCTGAGACCGGAGGATCCGGGTTCGCAGCCAGCCTCAGCTACCTAGTGAGGCACTCCGCAACTTAGTGAGACCCTGTTTCAAAATAAAGAATAAAAAATAGGGCTGGGGGTGTAGCTCAGAGGTAGAATGCCCCTGAGTTCAATCCCCAGTACCACAAATAAATAAATAAATAAATAAATAAATAAATAAATAAATAAATAAATAAATAAATAAATAAATAAAACACTATAACATCAATTACAATATATACATTTATCTTAGCCTCCTCCATTTATCAATTTGAAGATTGCTTTTTTCACAATCTTAGTCGCTGATACTAACAGATAAAAATTTGCATTTTCTGCACCCACAAGAAATAATGCTGATCTCATTCAAAGATGCTAGTAAAAAGTTTACTACTACAACTGATTAAAGCTCCACAATATGTCAACATTTTGTACTTAACTTCATCCTGTTCATTTAGCAGGTTTTTCTCAAAGCTTTAATATATCATTATATTGATGACATTATTATTGTGGACTCATTAACATTATTGGGAGAGGCTCCTAAACATCTTCAGGAATCCATGTAATCTAGAGGTCTTCTTATTTTGCCGCACAAAATTCAAATGTCTTCACCATGGCAGTATCTTGGACATATTTTAGCCAAACATTGTGTCAAACCTCAAATAATACAATTACACTGAAAGTGCTGCAGGACTCTGAATCAAATACAAAAATTTCTCAAAGCTATCAACTGGTTCTGATGTTCCCTTGGGATTCCAACCAGGCAGGTCTACCTCCGAGCTACACCCCCAGCCCTATTTTTTATTCTTTATTTTTGAAACCGAGTCTCACTAAGTTGCAGAGTGCCTCACTAGGTAGCTGAGGCTGGCCGCGAGCCCGGATCCTCCGGTCTCAGCCTCCCAAATGCTGGGATTACAAGCGTGCGCCACCACACCCGGCTACCTTTTAGATACTTTAAATGGAAACCCTGGCCTAAATTGTCTTCACAATTTTACTGATTAGACCATTAAGAAAATAAAATTAGCAAGACAGAATATAAGAATCTGTAACCTCAGTTTTAAAATTGATGCCTTGCCCATTAGGATTTTTTTGTTTCCTACTCTAAAAACACCTATTGTCTTAATTGGACAACTTTCTCTCACCTACATTATCTCAAACGGACATTTTTACCAAATGCCCCCCAAAAGACTTGTTTCCCATATATTAAAACTCTCATTTTATTATTAAAATAAGAAACACAGATTCAAGTCCAACACCACATAGAACATGACCCCAATATAATTGCATTTCCTTTTCTCATGATCTATTTTACAATTGCCTTTCCTAATCACTTTCCTTTCAGGTTGCTTTAGCTAATTTTATTGGTCAAAAGAAATTTTTCTTACCTTCAGATAAGCTTTTACAACAATTTCCAATGCTTCATCATTAACTGCTCAAAATAATGTCACCTATCACCACCAGTATTCCCCTTTTGTGGTAATAGTCTTCATAGATGGCTCTGGAAGTCCAGAAAAGTGGAAATTACATGGGTTACAAACCAATGAAAGCCCTTAACTTCAAAAAAGTTATTCCTCAACTTAAAAAACAAATTAACTGTATCCATTCCTTATGACAATTTCCTAATCAACCATTAAATATAATGGCTGATTCTAAATATGTGGCATATATTTTACAAACTATCAGAATAGCCCAAATTAAACAAATCTCTGATTCATAATTAATACAATTGTTTCGTATCCTATAAACCATTTTATAAAAGGGACCACACCCTATTTTATTACTTTCATACATTCCCAAACCCATCTTTCTGGCCCTATTGATAAAGATAATAAAGGGGCAAATTTCCTTGTAGAGTTTAACCTGACCCTGAGGCATAAATTCAATCACATGGATTTTTCATCAAGGTCTCATCAAATGTTTCCAAATTACTAAAACACATACAAAAGATATTTGAGTCTGTGCTTGACTGCCAACAATATACTGGAAACTCTCTTTCTTTCTTTTTTTTTTTATTGTAGTAATTCGTGCAATATAGCATACATCTTTGTTAAGTACAAGTTGTTAACAATATATTTGCACACAATTCTCATTTGACCCCTTCCCCAATTCTCACCCCATTCCCTCCCCCTCCCTCCCCCTCAGGTTCACTTCAGTGAGTGACCTTGACATGACTGTGTAAGTACATCATGTGCCTTAGGGTGTCCCTCTGCCCCATGCATCCACTACAATTAAATCAACTTCTTTGCTTATCGAGCATCTCTCCTTTTCATCTGGAGACCCTCCTATGCCCCTTCTTCTTCCTAGCATCCGCATATTAGGGAGAACATATGCTTCTTTATTCTTTGTGACTGACTAATCTCACTTAACATAATGTTTTCCAGTTGCATCCATTTCCCTGCAAATAATATGATTTTGTTCTTCTTTATGGCTGAGTAAAATTCCATTGTGTACATATCCCATAGTTTTGTAATCCATTCATCTGTGGTTGGACATCTTGGCTGCTTCCATAGTTTGGCTATTGTGAATTGAGCTTCTATAAACATAGATACACATGCATCGGTCTGATAACTTGGTTTCTATTCTTTTGGGTATATACCCAGTAGTGGAATTGCTGGGTCATATGGTAGGTTCATTCCCATTCGTCTGAGGATCCTCCAGACTGTTTTCCACAGTGGTTGCACTAGTTTGCAATCCCACCAACAATGTATTAGGGTTCCCACTTCTCCACACCCTCGCCAGCAGGTGTTGCTGTTCATGGTTTTTATGATTGCCATTCTGTCTGGAGTTAGGTGAAATCTCAGGGTAGTTTTTATTTGCATCTCCCTGATTGCCAATGATGTGGAACATTTCCTCATACATTGATTGGCCATTTGTATTTCTTCTTTTGTGAAGTGTCTACTTAGATCCTTTGCCCATTTTTTGATTGGGTTATTTGCTTTCTTAGTTGTGATTTTCTTGAGTTCTTTGTATATCCCAGATATTAGACCTCTATCTGAAGTGTAACTGGCAAAAATTTTCTCCCACTCTGTAGGCTCTCTGTTGAGGTTCTAGATAGTTTCCTTTGCTGTGCAGAAGCTCTTCAGTTTAATGCAATCCCATGGATTGATCTTCCTTTGAATTGCTTGTGCTTTTGGGGTCTTGTTGAGAAAGTTTTTACCTGTGCCTATGTGTTAAAGTGTTGGTCCTATGCCCTCTTCAAGTAGTTGCAAGGTCTCCGGTCTGACTTGCAGGTCCTTGATCCACCTTGAGTTGACTCTTGTGCAGGGTGAGAAAGTGGGGTTTATTTCCAGTTTCCTGCATATGGTTAACCAGTTTTGCCAACACCATTTGTTAAAGAGGCTATCCTTTTTCCAGTGTATACTTTTGGCTTCTTTGTCAAAAATCAGTTGACTGTTAGTCTGTGGGTCTGTTTCTGAGTCTTCTATTCTGCTCCATTGGTCTATGTGTCTGTTTTTGTGCCAATACCATGCTGTTTTTATTACTATGGCTTTGTAGTAGAGTTTAAAGTCAGATATTGTGATGCCTCCTGCATGATTTTTATTGCTAAGAACTACTTTGGCTATCCTGGGCTTTTTGTTTTTCCAGATGAATTTAAGGAATGATTTTTCTATGTCTGTGAGGAGCATCCTTGGGAATTTCATGGGTATTGCATTGAATTTGTAGATCAGTTTTGGGAGGATGGCCATTTTGATGATATTTATTCTGCCTATCCAAGAGCATGGGATGTCCTTCCATCTCCTAAGGTCTTCATTCATTTCTTTCTTTAGCTTTCTATAATTTTCCTTATAGAGTTCTTTAATCTCTTCGGTTAGGTTTATCCCTAAGTATTTTATTTTTCGGGGTGCTATTGTGAGTGGAATTGCTTTCTGGATTTCTTTTTCGATTGATTTGTGGTTGGCATATAAAAAGGCTTCTGATGGAAACTGTCTTTCAATGGCCAAGACTTCCAGAGTCCATAAGCCTAATTGGATAAGGCAAACAGATGTCACTAATTTTCCTCAAGTCAGTAAATTACACTGTTCATGTCTCCATTGACACATTCTCAGGTCTACTTCATGTCACTATGGGGAAAAAAGTCTATACATGTTTGTACACATCTTTTATCTAGCTTCACAGCTATGAATGTTCCAAAAAAAATAAAGAGATAGTGGCTCCTACTATACTTCTAAGGCATTATCTCTATTTTTACAACAATAATAAGTAAATCATAAAACAAATATTTCTTATAATCCTACAAAACAAGCTATTTTGAAAAATCAATCTCTTAAGACCATGGTTAAAAAGTAAAAAAGAGATAGTCAGGTATTGTCTCCAAAAAATGTTATAAACAAAGTTCTATATATTTTAATTTTTTTGTTTATGGCACACACCCTATCTATGAACATTTTCAAAACAAACATTAATTGCAAGGATTCTTTTCTGAAGGTCCTTTACAAAGATGCATATGGTGAAAAATGGCATGGTCCTGCTTCCCTGCTAACCTGGGGAAGAGAATATGTTTGTCTCCACAGAAACTGGACCACTTTGGCTGCCTGCAAAATGAGCCAAACAATATCATGAGGTGGAAAAGTCAACTGACCAATCCAGTTCCTCAGATGGAGTACTTATGTTGGGTATGGTGGAACACACCCATAATCCCAGTACAGGATGGCTGAAACAGGTTGATGCAATTGAGGACATCCTCAGAAAATAGTGAGACTCTCATCAACCTAGCAAGACCAGGTTTCCAAATAAAAAATAAAATTGGTCTGAGGGTATAGCTTGGAGGTAGAATTTCCCTGAGTTCAATCCACAGACACACACACACACACACACACACACACACACACACACACACACACACTGGAAGCAATGCTGATCCCTGGACACTGAAAGTGTCACTGTTCAACTTATGTGTCCACCATGCTAACAAGACCAATAATAATTTGAGGAGGCATAAAGCTGGTCAGACAGGTATCTATGGAAATTCTCAACAACATGGGAGCTCCCTACATGCCATAAAAAATATTTATAGCCTCTTTTTCTGATATCACATCCAATACTGGATGATAATAGAAGACATTATTTTTTAATCTTCACTCTTCTTTTTAGCCCAGAAACAAGGCAATATGCTTATTGGACACATGTTTCTAATCCTTCCGTGTTTAAAACCATGACATGGTGGATATCGACACTTCCACTTTCAGTAATGATTCTTCAGGGTCAAGAAGAGCTTGATTCCCTCCACATAACTCTTTAAAAGGAAATAAGGAATGAATACTACTTAACTAAAATTGTTTAATGAACCATTGTCCTTTTGCTTGTATAACGTCCCTCCCTCTTGCGCACAGGTTGTACCTCTGGAATACCTATATTATCAAAAACTATCATCTGGCCCTCTTAATCTAACCTTTATTTCAGGAATCACTATAAATATTACTTCAAGTTTTTCTCATTGTGATCCACTGAGTATTCCTCCATGCAAAATGAAGATTTCTTGGGAGCCTAACTAACAGCACACTGTTGTAGTATTCATTCTAGACATATCATTCCTAATCAAAGTTATATACAAAATTGAGAACTTTATGGGCATTGAACCAGTAACTGTCATCAGCTCATCTTTTTTACCCTTAGAAAAAGTACCATTTCATGGAGTGGAGGTGGATTTTCAAGGCCAGTCCTCAAATCAATGAAACCAGATATATAGGCCTTTGGGATTATAAGATTTAGAGACGTGGGATTTCATGATTTCCTAGAAATGTCTCCCATGGAAATTATTCTCATTCTATAAATTACACCATGACCATGACACACAATATTAGTAACTCTGCTATGGTGTGTGTTTCTCATCTTTATGTATTAGTCTTAAGTTTTTATTACATCCTAAATTATACTAATAATACTTGGGCTTTAAACATTACCCAGGTATACTTGTCCTCTTGATTTACTCTTTCTAATGCCACACATCTTAACATCATTACTTTATGGACCTCAAAAAGACAATCCCAAAAGTAGCTCCTTGTAAATCTCACAAGTCTTTGGCAGGGAAATTTAGTATTAAAATTCCTCAAAATGAAATTAGGCAAGTTAAGGATAAAATGATTTCTTGTCACTTTAATTATCTTTCTGGTATTTGCCATAATTATTTACTTATTTATTTTTTGTGGTACTGTGGATTGGGTTTCCCTTGGGGAAAAATGTATATAGATGATAGATGATATAGATAGATATAGATATAGATATAGATAGATGCATATAGATAAATCTATATAGATATATATAGATATATCTATATCGATATAGATATATAGATAGATATATATATAGAGAGAAAGATATATCTATATAGATATATATATATCTATATGCATCTATGTATATCTATATCTATATATCTGTATCTATATATATATTGCTCATATACTTAAAGAAGTCATGAGCAATGTCACCCAAGAAATGATTCATCAGACACATACAGATTCAATGATAGCAAACAAATTACATGTCTGTAATGTGACTATGGGAACAACAACTAGCCCTCATTGAAAGGCAGAGCCTACATTGTGACTCTGGTCATGATCATATCTGTGTAACTCCTGTACTGTATAAAAATACTCAACATGATTGATCTGAAATAAAACAACATCTCTTAGGAGTTTTCAATGTAATCATCAATAAAATATAACTTAGCTTGGCACAAGAATTAAAACATCAAGTAATCTTCATAAAAAAGAAGACTCAAACTAATGTGTTCAAGAACCAACCGGAATCCCTCCACAGCATATACCGTCAAACATGGTTTCCTGGACTTGACCTATGCATTTAAGGACTGATAGAATTTGTTATATTAATTCTATGCATTCCTTTTATGGTAATAAAGAGGCTCTGGGGAAATTCAACATCATCACAAGACAGCAGAAAAAAAAAATTGTGGCCTTCAGGAAACTATCTAATCTACAAAACAAAAAAGGGGAAAATGTGGGAAATTGTTTTTAGTCTAAAAAGTAATGGTTAATGGATTTATGAGCTTCTTGCTTGCTTTAGCAGAAAGCTGTGACCTCGATGCCCACACAAGCCAAGTCAGTGTTCAGCCTCCTCAGTCCAGATGGACAAAAGCTCTTCCTGAGTGGTCTCTGTAACAGTTAGGGATGTCACCATGGGTTCTTGTCTTAGCTAGTTCTAGAAAAAAAAGGTAGCCAGACCTGCACTGTTGCAAGCTTAAGCAAAGTTTTATTATTACAGGTCAAAAAGGGGGACAGAGCGATTAAACCACTACATCAGAGGTGATGCAGTGGAGCGCCTTGAAAGTAAGACACTGAGTTCTCTGAACATATAACATTTTTTATAAGAATTCATTATCTTTTTCCTCCCACTCTGCTTAGACAATAGGTTTTTTTTTCTACCAAAAACTGTAGCAGGTCCATTAGTTATCTCTGCTATGTCAATCTTTTTTATTAGCCTCTTTGTTCATCTTCACATGAACAGAGAGGCCTGACATCATTGATTAAAATGTGTTACTAGGTTAGCACGGTCAGGGAGCTTCATGGTAGAAGCCTGCTTTGTTCTTTACCTTACTCTTAAAGTTTTCAGTATGCAGTATTTTCCCATGTCCTTCATGAGTTTCTCAGCTTTTTCTTATCCCTATCCACTAGAAGTTACTGCTCATGTTAAATATTTGTTTTATAATGAAGAAGAGAAAGGCACAAGAATATAGTCTTTTAAAGTACAGAGGTTTAGGACTTATACTTATTTTGTGTTATTAGTAATTAATATTGGCATAATATAAGTTGCTTTTTCATCTTGTAAGTTTAGTCTAAACTATTGTGAGAGTCTATATAATTCTTTTCTAGGTGTAAGTGTCTGTGTTCATAACATTGTGCTGCTGCGCTAGCAACCAACTTTTAGCTGACCAAAGTCAATGTTGGCTGCAGCTCTTGGATGACAGTTTAGAAAGAGAGAAAAGGATTTTATTGTTATGCACACATATGAAAGCTTGTTCTTAATAGAAATTAATATCATCCTTATTAGTAATCAATACAAGCTCAATCCCCATCAATTCCTCCTCTTTTTATTAACTTGCATACAACTGTAGCAAAGGAACAGGGACAATGAAATCAACCTGGCTACTTCCGTGCTGAGAGGGATTGGAGTGGGCACCAACTTTAGGGTGCATGCCAGCAGCTTGTCTTGGTGAAATTAGATGGGTAGATGTCTTGAGTCACCAGGAACATTTAGGGGCTCTGGTAGATGCTCATCTTGGGTTTTACCTGTAACATCATTTTAAGTCTGACAGTTTTAAGCCTGTTGGAAACAACAACAAAAACTGACTCCAAGATTTGTCAGGCATAGTCCAAACACGAGTTTATGCAAAATGACACCCCATATCCTTATCACATATTGGCATATTCCCTTTATAATCCTTATCTTTTATAAACATTGTATGCATACTCAAAACTTTCTGTGACTTGTTTTTAACCTTTTGATTTTATCCCAGTCCTCATTTGGGACAATCTTAGGACCAACCTTACCATACAAGATGTTCTCCTATTTTTCAAACAATTTTTTATCTTTCCTTATCAAAAACTTCTCATATCCATGTATCTTCCTACATATCTCTCTATTATCTTTACATACTGGTTTCTTTCTGTCTTGATTTTTTTTCCTTGACTTTACATCTTGAAACAATTGTTTAAACTTTTAACAAAGTAAGAAACAAACTAAAATTATCTATTTAAGTTTACAGTGGCCTGGACTTTAAACAGTTACACCATCTGTTTTTGTTTTTCACACCCAGAATAGGAGTGTTGTAAGGCCTGATACATTTTATTAAGAACCCAACTTTAACAAATGATCCACAATGGACAACAGTCCCTCCTTTACCCAAGGTGTGAGGGGGTATTATTTTGTCAAAGAAAGGTGGATGAGTCTCTTAGTTTAATGAGAACAGGCTTCGTGGAAAGGGCTCATCCCAGTTTTTCATCTGTCCAACATCCAGGTGGCTCTAGGGGAGAATTAATCTCACTTTAGCTTTTGATATTATATCTCTCCCTAACAGGGTGTCTGGAGTCTCTGGTATTACTAAGAAGAAATGAGAGAAGTGGAGGTCACCCCAGGAGCAGGCTAGGTTTTGTATTAAAAAAATAAAAGAAAAGAATTATAGAGGACTAGCCCAAGATGGTGACTAAGAGAAACATCTCATGTTAGGTGCTGTAAAACTCACATTAAAACTGCCATAAAAGCAGCGTCTTGATGGAATAAAAAAAAAAGCATCAAAAAAGTGAACAAAGCTTCAAAAATTAAAACACAGCTGAACAAAACCCAGAAAGTAGACCAGGGAGAGCAAAGGAGCCTGTGGGTCTGGCAGCAGAACTCACCATGGTGTGGTGGCCCCATTGAGCCACCTGCTCAGAGTGAGGTCTACTATCACTGAGGCTTCTAAATACCTCCTATATGCCCAGTGACCAGAGGTGGAGTAATCAACTACAGAACTACACACTCTAATCAGGCAGAATATCCTTGCACAATTGACAGTGACTGGAAATCCTAATATGACCATCTTAAGTTTGCAACAGGAACATCCCAGCTCAACTCTCCCTGTAGAGCCAGAGCAGCACTCAATTGTAAGTTACTGCATGGCCAGAGGGGCCCCTCTGGCAAACAATAGACCCAGTTGCCTGCCCTTCTAGCAGTTGGATAGAAGCAGAAGTGTGGGTGGGACCCAGAGCACACAGGGCATAGAGACCTTACACACCCCTGAAAAATGCCCCACATTTAGACTATATGCCTGCCACCAGCAAAGACAGAGAGAGAGAGAGAGAGAGAGAGAGAGAGAGAGAGAGAGAGAGAGACAGACAGACAGACAGACAGACAGACAGACAGACAGACAGACATGGTCTGTGGAAAGTGGGGAGCCTAGGGCTGACACTGGCTCCAGATCCATTGATGCCTGTCACCTACATAGACAAAGAGCAGCACAGGGACAGGCCTTGTGGAGAGCTCAGAGACACAAGCTAGCACTGGGAGAGGCACCAGCAGAACTTGGTGTCTGCATTGATAGAGAGAGACATTAGGTCAGGAACCTAACCACTGTGAACCCACCAGGGCATCCACAAAAGGACATCACCACTATAGGACAGCAAACAAATAAGAATGTCTGAACCATTCTTGGAAATCTAATATAATGAGTAGAAATTTATAAGCTGAAAATATCCAAGAGGACTGCAGAGTCCAAGTAGGCCCTGTACTTATATACATACAGGGTTTTTGTTTTTGTTTTTTAACTCTGTTTTGTTTTGTATTGCTTTGTGTTATTTATGTTAGTTTGTCTGGATGGTTGATTGCTTCCTTATTTTTTGATCATTTGTTGGCTCTCTTTCTCAGCCATTTTACAAGCTTCCCCCATCCCTCCTATCTATATTCTTCTCATTAACATTTTTTATTCTTTATTTTTCCTTTCTTCTCTGTCTCATATCAACACTATTTCATACCACTATGCCTAACTACTCTACATTGACTAGCAGAATCCCCCCACATATCCACTATCTCTAATCTCTACCACATATCACCTTCACACACTCAAACTCTTATTCCACTGGATAATATTTTCTACTTTACACTATTCTTGTACAAATCACTGGGCCAATTTTAAAAGTGCTAACCTGAGAATACTAGGTATAAAAGAGGGATTAGAAGTTGAAACTAATGGAATCAACCATTTTTTCAAAGAAGCAATATCAGAGAATTTTCCAAACTAGAAAGAGAAGTCCACACACAGGTACAGAAAACATATAGAAAACCCTCTAGGCAAGATCAAAGAAAAGGTTCACCATGCTACATAATAATCAAATTGATTAATGTAGAGGCCTAGGATAGAATCTTAAAGGCAAAAAAGTAAAAGGCCAAGTGACATTTAGAGGCAAACCAATTAGAATTACCCCAGACCTCCCAAACCAAGTAATAAGAGCCAGGAGGGCCTAGAGCAACATGTTCCAAACTCTGCAAGAAAACAACTTTCAGGCAAGATTATCTTACCCAGCAAAACTATCTCTCAAAATTGACAGGGAATTAAAACCTTCCATGACAAACAGAAGTTGAAAAAATATATGTCTTCCAAACCAGCACTAGAGAAAATACTCAAAGAGCTTAACTATAGGGAAGCCCAAGATGGCATATGAGGTGAACACCTCTCCTCAGCTACTATAGAGCTCAAATCAATACTGCCATAAAAGCACCTTCTTGGTGGAAAAAAAAGCAGCAAAAAAGTGAACAAATAATAAAAATTGAAGTGCAGCTGAACAGAACCCAGAAATCAGACCAGGGAGAACAAAGAAGCCCAAGTGCAGCAGTGGAGCATATCACAGAGCCATCATTGAGCCATCAACTCAGAGGAGGGTCTACTAGCACTGAGACATCTAATGACCTCCTGCATACCCAGTGACCAGATGTAGAGTAAGGGACTCCAGAACTTCACACCCTAATCAGGCAGCATACCACTGCATGACTGACAGTGACCAGAATGTTTGGGACTACAAGCATAAGCCTGAAGTTGGGGTCGCTCCAGCTCCCCTCTCCCTCCAGAGCCAGAGCAACACCCAATTGTAAGTTAACTGCATGACTGTGGCAAATGATAGACTTGATTGTCTGCCCCTCTAGCAATTGGATAGGAGCAGAAATGCAGGAGGAACTCAGAGCACACAGGGCATAGACGCATTATACACCCCTGAAAAAATGCCCCATATTTAGACTGCACACTTGCCACTGGCAAAGGCAGAGAGAAAGAGACACAGACAGGGTCTATGAAAACGTTGATGAGCCTTGGGTTTACACTGGATCCAGATCCAGTGATGCTCGCTGCCTACATAGACTGAACAGCATAGGCACAGGCCCTGTGAAGAGCTCAGAGACACAAGCTTGCAGCGGGAGAGATGCCAGCAGAATTCTGAGCCTATACTGACAGAGAGAGCAAATAAGAATGCCCAAAACATGCTCAAAAAATGAATATAGTGAGTAGTCATTTAAAAACTGAAATTATCCACACAAATCCAAAGGAGTCCAGAGGCCAAGTCGCCTCTATACTTATATATTTGAAGGGTATATGGTTTTTATTTTGTTTCTTTTTGTTTTTGTTTTTATTTTTCACTCTGTATTCATTTTGTATTCCTTTGTTTTATTTATGTTTGTTTGGATGGTTGGTTGCTTTATTATTTTTTACTCAGTTGTCAGCTGTCTTCCTCATCTGTTTTATAAGCTTCCCTCCCTCTCTCCTATCTATCTTCTTCTCCTCAACACTTTTTATCTCTTTTCTTTTTCCTTTTTCCCCTGTCTCATATTAAGGCCATTTCATACCACTACACCTAAATACTCTACATTGACGACCAGAATCCCTCGACATATCCACTATCTTTAATCTTTACCATAGATCACCTTAACAGACTCAAACTCTTATTCCACTGGATCATACCTCTACTTTCCTCCATTCTTGCATTCGTCACTGTGGCCTCTCCCCACTCAACTAACCTTCAACACTGAATACAACATGTCCTTGAATATACCAGCAGAAACTCTAAATTCCTATAGCAGAGATTGGACCAGAGAGGTGAACCACCAGAAAGGGCAGCTGAACACCAAGGATAAATTCACCTCTGCTGATAGAAGGAAGATCTCAGCACATCCCACATCGAAGCCTAAAAATGCAGAGGCCACAAACTGTCCTACTCATATCTCTGAAAGGAATCCCCATAACAGAAACAACAAATGAACCCTAAAAGTCAACACCTGAAACCCACCAACAGCACCATCACAGTGGGCAGAAGAAGCATTAGAATAATTACAACTCAGCATAAGATACTATTCACAGAGAGAAAATTGAAATAAGAAACCTATGAATTGAGAGGAAACTTGCAAGAGCAGCAAAGGTATAAACTAAAGAACAGGAAAATCATGGGAAGGAAAAATAGCAAAGAAAAATGAACCACCACAATCCCACAATAACAGAACTCACTAACACAGAATGGCAGAGATTACCAGAAGAACAATTCAGATCTTTAATAGTAGAAATGATGCAAGATTCCCAAAAAGAATGCATAGAGATCAGGAAAGAAATAAAGGAACAAATAAACAAAAAATCTGACACCCTGAACAGGAATCAAAGAGAAGATTTGAAGGAAGTGAAAGACATAAAAAATGCAATAGTTGAAGGGAAACCATCAGTACAAAATATATATAGTAGAATAGACCACATGGAAAATAGAATATTACTCTTAGAAGATGACCATTCCAAAAGTGAATACATGGAACATGATTTAGAAAAAAAAATTTGACATATAAATTGGACATCTATGAGATCTGGGGCTATTTTAAAGGAGTTAACCTAAGAATAATGGGCATAGAAGAGGAATTAGAAGTTGAAACTAATGGAATAAACCATCATTTCAAAGAAGTCATATCAGAGAATTTTCCAAACTAGGAAGAGAAGTCCATGTACAGGCACAGGAAACATACAGAACCCCCTCTAGACAAGAACAAAGAAGAGGTTTGCCACACCACATAATAATCAAATTGACTCATGTAGTCACTAAGAAGAGAATCTTAAAGGCAACAAAAGTAAAAGGCCAAGTAACACTTAGTGGTAAACCAATGAGAACCACTCCAGACCTCCTAAACCAAGTAATGAAAGCCAAGAGGGCCTGGAGCAACATATTCCAAACTCTGCAAGAAAACAACTTGCAGGCAAGATTATCATACCCAGCAAAATTATCTCTCAAAATTGACGAGGAAATAAAAACCTTCTATGACAAACAGAAACTGAAATAATTTATGTCTTACAAATGAGCACTAGAGAAAATACTCAAAGAGATTAACTACAAAGAAGAACTAACACATAAACATCAGAACCAGAGAAACAATAATTTCTAGGAAGCAAACAACTAAGCAAAAAAGAACAAACACTACCTCAAACAGAAGTCATAACTCAAAATGTTAGGAATGAAAAATCATTTCTCAATAATCACACTGAATGTAAATGGCCTCAACTTCCCCGATAAAAACACACAAGGTAGCAAAATTGATTATAACCCATAATACATCTATATACTATCTGCAAAAAACACACCTTACAAGCAAAGATTCCCACAAACTAAAGGTGAAGGGCTGGAGTAAAGTAATCTATGATAATGGAACTCCAAGATAAGAAAGAGTAGCAACTATTATATCATATAAATTAGACTTCAAGTCTAAGCTTATCAGAAGAAACAAAACAGGTCATTTTTTACTAGTAAAAGAAACAATCCAGCAAGAGGAAATAAACACTTGTAAGCATTTATGTCACAAAGCTAGGTGCAGCTACTTTCATAAAACAAACTCTTCATGATATAAAGTCACACATATTTCCCAATATAATAATACTGGGACACTTCAATATTCATCCCACATCACTAGACCAATCTTCTAAACAAAAGATCAGTAAAATCACCTCAGACCTAAAGAATACCATAAACCAAATGGACCTATTAGACACATACAGAATATTTCACCAATTATAGCTGAATTCACATTTTTCTCAGGTGTCCATGGAACCTTCTCCAAAATAGACCACATTCTGAGCCATAAAGTGAGCACTGGCAATTTCAAAAAATGTAACATATTTCCCTGTATCTTTTCTGACCACAATGGAATGGAACTAGAAATCAACTCTAAGAACACCCAGAGTAACCATGTAAAAACATGGATATTGAACACCACACTGCTGAACAAGGAATGGGTCATAGAAGAAGTAAAGGGAGACCATTAAAAATTTCTTAGAAACCAACAAAAACAGAGACACAACATATCAAAACCCCTAGTATACCTTGAAGGCAGTACTAAGAGGAAAATTTATAGCACTGAGTGCTATGCAGCATTACATATTGACCTGAACCCTACTTTCTAGAACCTTTCATTGCCTTTTAGTGAACAACTCAAAAATAAAACCATTTTACAACATTGTTTTCCTATATACCTGCAATTTAGAAGCCCACTTATATGACTGAAAAGTTATTGTAAATTTTCAGAAGCCAAGAGCATTTTGAAGTATCAATTACTTTTTGTACTTATCTACTTTAATAATTAAATTACAGATCATTCCTAGAATTAAGACACTGGATAGACATCATTCATGTTCCAACAATCATTTTCTGCCAAAGAAAAAACTTTAAAAGCAATGAATATTGTACCTGAAACCTCTTAAAGAAACACAAATTCAATGAATTATTTACCTAAAGAAAATAAAGGCATGGGTTAATCATTTTAAGGACATTTTTACTTTAATCTCATGAACATATATTTACTCAGTTGTTAAGATTTACTTACGTGACATGAAATCAGAGGCAATTGATCTTATCTTTTTTTTTTTTTATGAGCGCTCATTCAATATGCCACTTTTTGGTACCATATTGACAGACATACTACATTTATGACATAACATATAGCATCAACAGGTAGTACATAGGAGTATATATATATACTATATATATATATATATATATATATATATCTCCCACATATATATATATATATATATATATATATATATATATATATATATGTGTGTGTGTGTATTTCCCACATATTTGCTCAGAGGGAAGCCTAGTCCTATACAAAGATGTGAAGATGAAAAATAACCTACATAAGTCTTTCTTCTTATACAGTTGGTAATGCTCAGTTAGCCGACCATGGGTGACACTGAATCAAATTTATTCAGGAGGCCACTTTGTCCCGCTATGGCAGGCAAACACCCCAATCACCACTGTTTATCTCCTCTTTCCTAGGATACCAAACATCTAACTAACCTTGGAAAGCTGCTGAGTAAAAATAGGAAGGGGAAAGAAAAAAATGACCCACATCCTGGGAACCTAGAAAGCCTTTAGTTAGATAAAACAAAACAATACAAAATAAAAAATAAACCAGAACAAAAAAAATATTAGTGCAGACCCAGGTAAAAATCCATGGGCTCAGGGAAAAAAAAGAAAGGCGTTAGTTCCAACAGTAAAAATAAACCTATATTTTGCTGTAAATTTTTCCTGTCTTTCATCATCCTTCCTCCAGGAGACTGTTGCATGGCTTAGATGGGGTTAAAGGCCCAAAGTTGACAAGTGATCTGAAATGGCCACCCAGGGACATTCTTCTCTCCCTTTGCACAGATTGCCCCTGGGTGCATATGGGGACTATATTTCTCAGGTGAAGTGAGACCCAAGACCCAGGAAACAGGGGTCTCTGTGGTTCCCATTGCTGAGCAACTTTAACCATAGTTAGTACTTTAAGTCAACATTTTTTAAAATTCAGAAAACAATGAACATTGCAATTTAAACATCATAGTTAGTACTTTAAGTCAACATTTTTTAAAATCCAGAAAACAATGAACATTGCAATTTAAACATCAAATAGGAACATCAAATCCCAATTGGCTGACCTGAAAAACTATCTGTTACCTTTTAATGATATCTCATTTTTTTTTATTTTATCAACAGTTTTAAATTTAGTTGTTAAAGGATTAAGTTACATGAACTAAAGGTACTCAGAAAAAAAAATTTTTTTCTTTTGATCATACTCATATAAAGACAAAATCAGATTCAATTATTTAAATATCAAGAAAAATATAGGAGAAGAAAAACCAACATACTTTAGTTAAGGCAAAATCCCAAAAGTGCCCTTCCCATTGACAGCAACTGCATAAGGTAGACTAACACAAACAAGACAACTTCACAAAAACAGTTGAGAGCGCAAATTTATAATTAAAAGCTTAGGAAGTCAAATGATTGGCCAGTGAAAATGTATCTGGTGTCAAAGTCTGTGTTTAAAAAGCAACATTTTAATATTTCTTACATAGTTTATACAAAAGAAAGGGAGAGGACAAAGAGAAAGGAAAACAATGGAGACCACTGAGCTCCTGCACAGCATTTGGACTGTGTTTATCCACCTTGGGTTGATGAAAGTTGAAGGACAGGAACTTCGAACACACATGATTGCATAAAGTAAATATTTCAAAACAGGGAGAAAAACATAAAAAACATTTTAGTAGACTTATCAAGGTTGATGTTGCCCCATGGTGAGTACCACAGCCTCAACTGAGTACTGTGTCCAATTTTGATTGAGTCTGTTGACTATAGACAGAAAAAGTAATTGACCACACAGAAGATAGACAATATGAACTACAAAGAAGAAGAGTGACTATAAAATCAACAGAAACAAAACAAACCACAAAATTTGCCTCATAAGATAACCCAGGGTACAAATTAACCAAACTAACCATAGGATTAGGAAAAAGTCTTGTCTTACTTCCAGGATGGTAAAGTATTGCCTCATCCAGCCTTTCTCCACTCCTACCAGAAGAGTTGCCTCATCAGACAAGATGCCCTCAGAGGACTTTTCCTGATTCCCTCCTCACACATTGGTCATTGGTCAGGGAGTGCTTTTGACTGCACAGAAGGAGCCCTGCTGGGTGCTGAGGAACATCTCTCAGCAGCCATCCTGTGAGTGGGCACTTTCCTGAAGGAGAACACAGCCAGTCCTGTTCCGAGGTCAAGGATCCCTGTCAAATCTCTCAGTGGGGCCTCCAAATTTTGTGTCCCAACTCAAGAAAAGGACTCAAAGTCACCGATTAGAGGTAAAGGGAATTATTACCTGAGGCAACTGGAACTCCACTCAGCACCCTGAGTAGAGAGCAGCAGGTGGTATGGGGGAATAATTTTGCAAGCAAGTGTGAATTGTGGAAGTGGAATTTGGCTGTTACCTGACATGTAGAAATATTATATATAATATGACATTTTGAAATACTGCATTTATGTCAACAGTTTAGGAACTGACTAAGCAACTACTTTTCTATCTAACTCCTAGTGACCTATTAACCCATTACATGAAAATTTTGAGTTTTGCACTTAACAATCCATACCAAGGAAAAACATTACTTGCCAGGCCAGATGACATGTATTTTACTACCTGTAGGCCAAGTAACAAGAAAAGGGTAATATGCTGGTTTTTTTTTTTTTTTTTTTTTTTTTTTTTTTTTTTTTTTTTTTTTTTTTTTTTTTTTTTTTTTTTTTTTTTTTTTTTTTTTTTTTTTTTTTTTTTTTTTTTTTTTTTTTTTTTTTTTTTTTTTTTTTTT
>PVLC010027858.1:0-21502 GCA_004027655.1 Graphiurus murinus
AGGAGGATCGCAGGTTTGAGGCCAGCTTCAGCAACTCAGTGAGGCCCTCCACAACTTAATGAGACACTGCTTCAAAATAAAAAATAAAAATAGGGCTGGGGTTATAACTCAGAGGTAGAAAGCCTCTGGGTTCAATCCCTAGTACAAAAGAAGAAGGAGGAGGAGGAGGAGGAGGAGGAGGAGGAGGAGGAGGAGGAGGAGAAGGAGAAGAAGGAGAAGGAGAAGAAATGAAAGTAGCAAATAATAGTTCTGTAGGAGATTTTAAATTCGAATTCACACACAGGTGCGCGCGCAGGAATACCCCACAGGCTGTTTTAAAACATTTGCACAACCTGCCCTTACTGCCTATCATCCCACAATAGAAAAATAAAGTAATCCCTAAATAGATTCACCCTTAGAGACTTCTGAACTTTCAAATATTGAAAAATAAAACCCCTAGGGGCAGGAGTGTGGAGCGGGGGAGCCAAGCTCGTTACCAGCCTTCTTTCTTGCCTCCCCCCCCCCCCCCGGGTAACAATGAAACTTAAAGGTCTCAGGGAGAGAACAAAAACCAAGCAAACTGAAAGTTACAACCTTAAGCAGTTTCCAGCAAATGCATTTCTTCCCAATTTGCTGTACGCAGTACGTGCGCGGCCAACGCCTTCATTGAAGGCGCAAATCCATTCTTTCACCAGGGATGACGGAGAAATCGCAGCAAAGCAGAGAAGCCCGCCCCCAAGAAGATATACTGCAAACCTGCAGGGCTGAGGGAGCAAGCAGACAAGCTACCATTGCCCCTCTCTGCTGATATTTAAAGACACAAATGTACCCTGAAACACGGTGTTCTCTCATCTAAGACGTAACAAACCCCTTGCTTCTCTGAAACCAGCAGTGGGGAGCATTGGACTTGGATCTTCTCATTATTACTACAGTTCACTACTATTGTAATTAGGTATGAAATATCCAGTAAAGAGCTCATTTATTAGAAATCAGGGTTGATCTACTGGCGCCATGAGGGCTGTAATCCCAGCAGTGGATTGTAATGGATTTACTGGGTGGTACCCGGTAGGCCGGTAGGGTGTGACTAGAGTGTAATGGATTTACTGGGTGGTTCCTGGGGCTCCTCCTCCCCCCCTCTTGCTCTCGGCCTCCATGATGTGAGGAGCACAGCCCACGTGCTCTGCCTCTCTCTGCCTCCCGCCACCATGCCCTGATCAGTGGTCTCCAGCCCAACGTGGACTGAACCCCAAACCATAAGAAAACAAATCCTCTTTCCTCTAAGTTATGTGGTCAGTCTTTTAGATTATAGCTTACTGGATTATAATGATGACTGGAACAATTACCAGTTAGATTTTCTTACATACTTTTAGTTTTTGTTGTTGGTGGTGGTTTTTTTTTTTTAAGAAATCGAGCTAAGCTAGGTGTGGTGGCACACACCTATAATCTCAGTACTTGGGACCAGTACTTGGGAGGCTAAGACTAAAGGATCTCAGGTTGGAGTCCAGCCTTAGCAATTTAGTGAAATCCTGTTTTCAAATAAAAAATAAAATAGGGCTAGGGGTGTAGCTCAGAAGTAGAATGCCCCTGGGTTAAATCACTAGTACCATTAAAAAAAAAATGCATTCTTATATGCCCAAAAAGTTGAAATCTAATAGGAAAAAAAAACACTGTGAAAAAGCTTTTGAATTAATACATGAATTCACTTTGTGTAGCTAATTCTCCATCTCTTGTAGTCACTTCAAAAAGGGATCTTAATTTGAGGATGAACCTTGCTTATCTCTAGCTAAGTTTCTTTCCATTATTCCTGTATTTCCATGACAACTATGATTTTAATTTAAATTCAAATCACCCTATTTGACCTATATATGACATTAGGCAAAAAATAGTTTCAAGGAAATCTGAAAATATATAAGATGATATGACCATTTGACACAAATGTGAATTATTTACCTGCTTCCTGCCTTTTCAACAAAGAAATATTTGGATTAGATATGAGCTACTTTGCCTTTTTGTGGTTTCGCTTTTTTTTTATATCAATACATCTAAACAGTTCTGAATAATCTAGCAAGGGAATTGTATGTCTCAAAATATCAAACAATGAATAATTCTCAATTCAACTTCTTTCAGTAATGGTAGCACACAGTGTAACAGCAAAAAAATAAATAAAAGTAAAAAGAGATGCTTTAGAAATAACTTCTATTAATTTTTTTAGATTTTAAAAGTATCTCTTTTACTAAGGATAGTTGGAAAATACATTTTCAAAAGGGAGATTATTAAAACAAATAATAATTTGCTACATAGAAATTGTTACTCTGTGTGTGTGTGCGTGTGAATGTGTGTGTGTGTGTGTGTGTGTGTGCGCGCGCATTCGTACAACCCAAGGGCATTCTACCTCAGAGCTATACCCCCAGTCTCTAGTTTATTTTTTTGTTTTTAAACAGGGTTGTACTAAGTTGCAGAGGGGCTAGCTAATTTGCTGAAGCTGACCTCAAACCTGTAATCCTCCAGTCTCAGCCTCCTAAATACTGGGATTACAAGTATGTGTCACCATGCTCAGCTGTTATTATATTTTAATCATTTCTTTTTTACAAATAAAGGAAGCCAGTAATATTGAAATCCTCAATTAACTAGAATTCTCAGGAAAGATTACATCACTGTGGTAAGTTAAAAAGTTTTCTCAATTGTGTATACTGATTTTGAAACCAGGAAAAAAAAGGACATAAAACATAGGAATCAGCCAGGCGTGGTGGCGCACGCTTGTAATCCCAGCATTCAGGAGGCTGAGACAGGAGGATCCGGGTTCGCGGTCAGCCTCAGCTACCTAGTGAGGCACTCCGCAACTTAGTGAGACTCGGTTTCAAAATAAGGAATAAAAAATAGGGCTGGGGGTATAGCTCGAAGGTAGAATGCCCCTGAGTTCAATCCCCAGTTCCACAAAAAAAAAAAAAAAAAAAAAAAAAAACATAGGAATCTATTTGTCTACTTTAATAATTAATCAGTAAATATAATTAATAACTCAGGAATGTGTGTGTGTGTGTGTGTGTGTGTGTGTGTTACTCAGGATTGAGCCAGGAGCATTCTACCTCCAAGGTACAACCCAGCCCTATTTTTTTAATTTATTTCTTTACTTATTTATTTATTTTTTTTTTTGAAACAGGGTCTAAGTTGTAGATGACTTCACTAATGATCTCTCTAAGTAACTGAGTTGCTGAGGATCTCTCTAAGTAGCTGAGGCTGACCATGAAACTGCAATTCTCCTGTCTCAGCCTCCCAAGTATTAGAATTACAAGTGTGCGCCACCACATGAAGCCAGAAATCAATTTTGATGGTAGGCCTGAAGTGACAAAAGGGAAAGAACAAGGTTGAAAATTCAAATGCTCACACAGAGACCCAGCGGGTAACATACAAATCTCCCACCTATAGAAGACAACCAATTACAGCTGCTGCCATTCAAACAGAAAAGAAAAACAGCCCTGCTGTTATCTCATTCTCCCACTTTGGGTGATTGTTCCTTCAAGACAAACCAGAAATCTGGGTCTTCAAGTGAAATCTCTGAATTTTAAAATGTTCCATTAAACGTTTTAAACATATTAAGCAGCCATGCATGGTGGTGTGCACTTGTAATCCTAGTGCTTGGGAGGCTGAGACAGGAGGATCTCAGGTTTGAAGGCCAGCCTCAGAATTTAGTGAGGCCCTCCACAACTTAGACCCTGTTTCAAAATAATTAATAAATAAATAAATGGGGCTGGGATGTAGCTTGGAGGTAGAATGCTCCTGGGTTCAATCCACAGTAGGACACGCATACCCACACACACAAATTTGATTTCCACCCTGAAGATTCAGAAACACTGTAAGTTCCTGAGTTATTAATTATAGTTATTGATTTAGGATCGCAGGTTCAAGGCCAAACACAGCAACTTAGTGAGACCTTGTTTCCAAATAAAAAATAAAATAGGGCTGGGGGGTGTAGCTCAAAAGTAGAATGCTGTACCACGTGCTGTGTACGTCAGTGTTAACATGATTTACATTATGATGTGAGACCATAATGCACCAATAAAAGCACATTAAAAAAAAAGTAGAATGCCCAAGTTCAATCCCCAGCACAAAAAATAAGTAAATATATTAAACCAATCTCTGTAACTGTGAACCTAATTGAACCTACTGGTTACCAGTTTGTGGCCTGAATTATGAAAGATTGAGATGAATCTGAGCTGCACCTAGATCATACTCTCGGTTTGTAAAACAGTGCTGGACAGACACTAAGCTCTCGCAAAGAGAACTTAATATCGAGAGAGACGTAGGTGTTCATTAACTGGCAGGCAGATTAGTGCCGCCCACAAAGATACAGATGGCCCACTCCTCAGACTGTGGAAGGGTGTTACATCCCATAGCATAGGGGACTGTCCAGAAACAATGAAGGATCTGTACATAGGGAGGTCCACATCAGCCCGAGGACCCCATTCTAATCTCGTGAGTCCTTAGAAGAAGAGGCAGACAGAAGAGTAGCTCAGGAAGTTGGGACATGATTCCGATTTGACACACCACTGCTACCTTTTATTCTTTTTTTCTTTTCTTTTTTTGGTACTGAGAACTAAACTCGGGGGCATTCTACCTCTGAGTTACACCCCCTTCCCTTTTTTACTTTTTGCTTTGAAACAGGGTCTTACTAGGTTGCTGAGAGTCTCGCTAAGTTGCTGAGGCTGTCCTTGAACCTGTGATCATCCTGTGTCAGCCTCCCAAGTCCTGGGGTTATGGGTGTGCACCACCACCACACCCAGCTCACTGCTGGCTTTAAAGATGAAAGAAGGTGGCCGAGGAACTCACAAACCAAGGAACTCTTCTAGAAGCTTCTAGAAGCTAGAAGAGACAAGGTACTGGGATCTCATCTGGAGCTCAGAAAAGAGCTCAGCACCACTGAGACCTTGAATTTAGCCCAGTGACACCCGTCAAACTTCTGACCTACAAAACGGTCAGGCTTTAAAAAAAAAAAAAAAAGTTATGTGATTTAGGCCACTAAGTTTTTTATAATTTCTTATGGAAACAATAGCAAACCAATATACTGACCCCAGTTTGACATTTTGCAAAACTAAGATTGCAAAACTAAGGTGGTCCACAGAGTTTAAAGGCATTCCAGAAAGAAAGTACTTCAGCCAGGCATGGTGGTGCATGAGCTGTAATCTCAGTACTTGGGAGGCTGAGACAGGAGGATCACAGGTTCAAGGACAGCCTCAGCAACTTAGGGAGGCTCTCTGCAACTTAGTGAGACCCTGTTTTAAAATTTAAAGATAAAATTAAATGTGGTTGGGGGTATGTCTCAGAGGTAAAATGTACCAAGTTTCAATCCCCAGTACCACAAAAAACAAACAAACAAACAAAATACTTCTCAAGGGTCTAAGTCCAGTGATCTTTCCACTATACAAATTTACCTTAATTGCTTTTTTTTTATTTGCCTTTATGTAATTTTCTCATAAGAGAATGAACAGCACACATAGAGAGAAATTCTGTTTAACTAGGACTTACTGGAATCATAACATTTGCATTGAGATTCAAAACTAGATAAGAATGCTAGGACACAGCAGCGCACACCTGTAATCCCAGGACTTGGGAGGCTGAGACAGGAGGATCACAGGTTCAAGGCCAGCCTCAGCAACCTAGCAAGACCCTCAGCAACTTAACAAGACCTTCAGCAACTTAGCTAAACCCTGTTTCAAAATAAAAAGGGCTCGGGGTGTAGCTCAAAGGTAGAATGCCCCTGGGTTCAATCCCCAGTACCAAAAAAAGAATAAATAATTTTAGAAAAAAAACTAGATAACACAAGTTAATGAAAGAAGGGAGATATAGTTGGTTTAAAACACACAAAGCTGCTCTCTACAAAATCAGACGGCCTTTTTATTGTCTTTAAATGCCTGTCTTGGATCCTTCCCTCTCTAACTGGTTGGGAATTTGCAGAACCTGAAAGAGCCCCGTTTCCTGACCTGCTGTCTCTAGAAGCCTTGGGAGGCCCTGCGTTCCCCGGATTCTGCACGTTTTCTGTTGGCTTAGGGGTCAGCGGCTGCAGCGCTGTGATATGCCTGCCGAGATGGTGATTACAATCTCAGCTCCCGGCACAGCAGAGTCGGCAGCGTGAAGGACGAGGCCGGCTGCTTGTGGAATCTCCCCACGTTCCACCTCGGCTTTGGCTTCCCTTTCCGGTGCACAGGAGGCCGCCTGGATGCCACAAGCAGGTCTCCCCACCCACCGGTGACTGTCTTACAAGCACGGGAGCACCAACACGGAAAGCCAGCTAGCGGAAGGGACAGGGCACATCTGTGCTTCGGGGGTCTGTAAGTCCACCACAAGCACCCCAGTCCGTTTCTATAAACAGTCCACAGGCTGTGCTTAGCATCCAGTTTAGCTGCATTTCATCAGGAAACATATTCTAGGCTAGGAAGAAAAGCAACGCAGATAGCATGGTCTGTTCCTCCTCTTAGAATAGCCCAAGCTGACCACGTCTTCGACAGAATGTCCACAGACAAAAGTGTATCTGTAGCCGGGCGTGGTGGCCCATGCTTGTAATCCTAGTATTTGGGAGGCTGAGACAGGAAGATAGCAGGTTCAAGGCCAGCCTCAGTAAGTAGTGAGACTCTCACCAACCTAGCGAGAGCCTGTTTCAAACTAAAAATAAAATAGGGTTGGGGGTGTAGCTCGGAGGTAAAATGTCCCTGGGTTCAATCAATTCCCAGTACCAAAAAAAAAAAATCTGTACCCATATGTTGGCCCAAGACAATATCTAAGAGACAGAGAGGTAGTGAGGCTGCCCCTCCGTCCCTCTATTTACAAAAACCAGCCTGGAAGACACCCACGAAAGGAAGGACACAGCTCAGCGCAGCCTCCAGGGCGTGGCAGGGAGAGCTGGGCCTAATCATCAAAGCCGCCGTGGCCATTCTGCAAAGCTCTTTATAAATTCCATCTGCACACGATGGTCAGCAACGCCTCCGGCACCACCGACTGCCTGGCCCGGCCACGGTCACCCATGACAACGGTGGCATCGTGGAGGCACTCGTGACCGCCGTCTGGGCATTCGCTGTCACTCAGAAGACCGTGGACGGCCCTCTGGGAACTAGCAGGACAGCCATGGGCTCCCGGAGGATCGTCCCGCGTCACCGGCACCGGCACACAGGGCTGGGGGCCAGGTGTCGCCGAATACCATGATATCATTCAGCGAGGGAAAGCTCCAAAAAAGGAAGACGAAGTTGTTCCTCCAAATACTACAGACAGGAATATAATGTTTAGTATCAAAAGGAGGAGGGGGAGCAGGCGTCCGAGGGCCCGTCAGGGCTGCGTCCGGCGACTTTAGCAGTGACCGCCACTCTCCCATGACCATTTTGTAAGCTCATTTCCTGGAGGGACCATAAATGCGGCTACTGCGGCAGGGGGGCGGCCTAATGGGCCACGTGACCCCCAGGGAGTAAGAGCCCTGGAGCACTACCCCGCAGGAGCACTAAGGATGGGGCTGGGGCAGGGGGGAGCCCCAGCCCAGCCCCCCAACACACTGAGGATCCCCCTCCGCCCAGTTTCCATCCCAGACTCCCTGATGAAGGGGAGGGGCCTGCTGCCAAATGCACAGCAATAAAAGCTCATACAGCCCCCAAAAATATTCCATCTCCACCACTGGCTTCCAAGGCCACTCGGGCTCCCAAGTTCCGGCCACCTCTCCTCGGTTCCTCCATCTGCATCTGTCCCATCTGTCGGTGACAGGAACACAATTCAAAGCAGCCGAAGCAAAAAAGGTAATTATTGGCAGGCAAAACTATAATACCTGTGACTGTAAAGTCGACTTCCGCCACGGCCAGTGCTTTATGCAAAGCCTCAGAAAACTATGCTCTGC
The DNA here is from genome assembly GCA_004027655.1 of Graphiurus murinus. Taxonomy (NCBI): domain Eukaryota; kingdom Metazoa; phylum Chordata; class Mammalia; order Rodentia; family Gliridae; genus Graphiurus; species Graphiurus murinus. The sequence continues at coordinate 7,847 of PVLC010027858.1, forward strand.
TGGGGGCAGGGTGGCACACGCCTGGAATCCCAGTACTTGGGAGGCTGAGACAGGAGGATCGCAGGTTCGAGGCCAGCCTTAGCAACTTAGAAAGACCCATAGCACCTTAGAGAGACTCTGTTTCAATTTTTTAAAAAAATAATAAAAGGAGCCAGGCGTGGTGGTGCACCCTTGTAATCCCAGCATTTGGGAGGCTGAGACTGGAGGATCCCGGTTCGCGGCTGACCTCAGCTGCTTAGTGAGGCCCTCCGCAACTTAGCAAGACCCTGTTTCAAAATAAAGGATAAAAAAAATAGGGCTGGGGCTGTAGCTTGGAGGTAGAATGCCCCCAGGTTCCATCCCCAATACCACACACACACACACACACACACACACACACACACACAGAATAAAAAATAGGGCTGGGGGTGTAGCTCGGAGGTAGAATGCCCCTGAGCTCAATCCCCAGAACCACAAATGATGATGATGATGATGATGAAAGGTCTGAGGGTGTAGCTAGGAGGGAGATTATCTCTCTGTCCCTGGCTTCAATCCCCAGTACCAAAGGGGAAAAAATCGCTCTGTTCCTCTTGCTCTGGCTCCTGCTCCCCAGCCAGGCTCCATTCTGACCAGGCAGGAGCCAGGCCTCTGCCAGCAGCTTTAAGCTTTTGTTCTATTTTCTCAGCAGCCCCGAGAGAAAAGCACAACTCCTTCTCAAAAGTTCAGCTAGAGCCACAGAATCCAGTCCCTGGCTGCCAGTGGCCTGACCACACGCCTGCCCCTAAACCAATCGCCAAGCCAGGGAGACGCTACTGTCCACCGGGCCAGGGCCCCGACGTGCAGCGCCCCGACCAACGCCGCAGAGGAGCTTGTTTCTCCAAAGAAAAGCAAAGTGCCGCTTAAGGAATGCGGGCGTTGTAGCTGCCGGGCGGGCGGACACAGCCCAAGCCCCACTCTGCCAAGATGGCGGCAGTAGCTCGGGGGAGGGGGAGGAGGGCTCTGTGTGGTTTCCCTTCTGTTTCCAAACCTGCTGTAATGTTATTTACTGTCTTTATTTTTTAAATGGGAGTGGAGGGCAAGGAGTAAAGGGAAAGAAAAGAAAAGCTAAGTTTTAAATGTGGATATAATACAAAAGGGTTTCCTTCAGAATATGAGACTCTCCCAGTTGCCATAGATATTATTATATATATATATATATTTTTTTTTTTTTAATATATATATATTTTTTCGGTTCTGGGGATTGAACCAAGGGGGCATTCTATGTCCAAGAGACATCCCCAGTCCTTCTTATTTTTTTTATTTTGAAATAGGGTCTCACTAAGTTGCTGAAGGTCTCACTAAGTTACTGAGGCTGGCCTCGAACCTGTGATCCTCCTGTCTCAGCCTCCCAAGTACTAGGATTACAGATGTGCATCACCACACCCAGCTCCTCAGCCTAATTTTTGCCTATGAAACTCTTGTCACCTTTAAGAGCCCAAGTCAAAATCCACATTTTCTAGAAAGCAGTCCGTGTTCCCTTACTCAGGTCTGTGAGCTCTCGGAGCACATTACAAAAAGGCCTCTCTGAGCCGGGCGTGGTGGCGCACGCTTGTAATCCCAGCATTCGGGAGGCTGAGACTGGAGGATCCAGGTTCGCGGCCAGCCTCAGCTACTTAGTGAGTCCCTCTGCAACTTAGTGAGACCCTGTTTCAAAATAAAGAATAAAAAATAGGGCTGGGGGTGGAGCTTTGTGGTAGAATGCTCCTGGGTTCAATCCCTAGTACCGCAGGAAAAAAACAAACAAACAAAAAGTCCTCTCTGGCCCTTATTTCTTCTGCCTGATATGATAGGTACTTACATACTCTAAGTGGACAAGGCTATGTCGCTTTCTACCTATTTATAACCTCTTCCCCAGCCTGAAGATCGCAATTTGATTGTTAATCTTATTTTATCTTCTTTTATTGATTATATCATTCAGCGAGAGATGGCTCCAAAAAAGAGACAAAGTTGTTCCTCCAACAAAAACTACAGACAGGAAAATAATGTCTAGTATCAAACACAAAACATTTTCCAGAGAAGTCTATCGCTTTAAGGCCTTCTCCTAGTGGCGGAAGAGAAGAAGGAACCGGCCACAGCCCATTCTAAGTAAGAAAAAATGTCTAAGAACGAGACTAAGCACTCCTCACCCCAGCAATCATAGAACTCGGGAGCAAATTTAAAAATAAACTTCTCGCCCACAAGGCAGCGAGAGGTGGTTAGGCTGAGCCAGCATCTTTTTAGTGATACTTCCCAGGTGGTTAAACGCGGCCAAGCACAGTGCTCTGGGCTCAGCCCGAAGCTAATCAGGCAGCCTGGAAGGAGCAATGGGACTTTGAACAACAGATAGGCTTCCTCTTTAAGATGCCAGAGTTCCTGTCTTCCCACTAAATGCCACCACACCGCCAAATATGATGGCGCATGCTTGTCATCCCAGTACCTGGGAGGCTGAGACAGGAGGATCACAGGTTCAAGGCCAGCCTCAGCAAGTAGTGAGACACTCAGCAACCTAGTGAGACCCTGTTTCAAAAAGAAAAAGAAAAAAGGGCTAGGGGTGTAGCTCAGAGGTAGAATGCCCCTGGGTTCCCTCCCCTGTACCACAAAAAAAAAAAAGGAATGGGAAGTTTGGGGTGACAAAAATCTCATGAGCTACGGGCTAATTTCTGTGATTCTCAGCACAGTTTTTTTTTTTTTACAGAAAAGACAGCACACATTTTATTTCTCCATAAATATGGTTTATAAATGTCTAACTCAGCTGTTCTTTGAATACTCTTTTTTTTCCCCCCTGTGCTACTGGGGATTGAACCCAGGGACATCCTACCAGCTACACCCCCAGTCCTATCTTTTTATTTTTACTCTGAAACAGGGTCTCACCAGGTTGGTGAGAGTCTTACTACTTGCTGAGGCTGGCCTCAAACCCACAATCCTCCTGTCTCAGCCTCCCAAGTACTGGGACTACAGGTGTGGTTCCACCACACCCGGCCCGTGGGTAGACTACTTTTTTTTTTTTTTGATACTGGGGATGGAACTCAGAGGCATTCTACCTCCGAGCTATACCCCCAGCCCTATTTTTTATTCTTTATTTTGAAACCGAGTCTCACTAAGTTGCGGAGGGCCTCACTAGGTAGCTGAGGCTGGCCGCGAACCCGGATCCTCCGGTCTCAGCCTCCTGAATGCTGGGATTACAAGCGTGCGCCACCACGCCCGGTGGTAGACTACTCTTAAAGTGCTTTTCCTTGAGCTTTTTCCATCCAGCTTGATTAATTAGGTGATAAAGTGGATACTTTCATAAAGCATGTCATCAGAAAGCAGGCTCAGTGTAAATGGTGAGATAAGTCGGAGAAGAGCCCAGACTTTGCGGAACTTTCAGAGTGATGGTTAAGTGCCTGCCATCTCGATGTCTCACGTCATTACAGCAGCACTTTCTGACATGGCCGACCCCAACTCTCTCATCAGTTAACAGACAGGAGACAATTGTGTCCTGCACGGCTGGCAGGATTAGGGAAAGCACGCTTTGGATCGTGAGAGAGACTTTATCATTGTGCCCAAGGCTTATGAAAGAGGTCATGTGACTGTCACCTGGCGTCTTCGGGACAGGAGAATCTCCTCCATATAGAGTGTTAAGAATGTGACAGGCGCTACTCAGAAACAGAAGTTAAGCCAGGCATGGTGGTGCACGCCTGTAATCCCAGTACTTGGGAGGCTGAGACAGGAGGATCGCAGGTTCCAGGAGAGCCTCAGCAAGTAGTGAGACTCTTATCAACATAGGGAGACCCTGATTCAAAATAAAAATAAAAATAAAAATAAAATGGCTGGAGATATAGTTTGGAGGTAGAATGCCTCTGGGTTCAATCGCAGAACCAAAAAAAAAAAAAAAAAAGAAACAGAAGTTAGCTCCATTTTATTTGAGAGGGTTTATTCTTAGAAGAAAGTATGATACATAGAATTGGAAGTTTATTATGCTGGCCTCCCACCTGCAATCCTCCTATCTCAGCCTCCCAAGTTCTAAGTTCAATTCCCAGCACTGAGAGAAATAAAAATCAAAAATAAACCAGGTAGTATTTGGGAGGCTGAGACAGAAGGATTGTAGGTTTGAGGCCAGCCTTAGTAACTTAACAAAACCCTCCGCATATTAGCAAGGCCCTGTTTCAAAATAAACAATAAAATAGGGTTGGGCGTGTGGCTCAGAGGTAGAATGTCCCTGGGTTCAATCTCCAGTACCACAAAAATAAGTAAATAAATCTACTTTATTCAAATATTTCTATGTCCTCAATTTAAATGTTAACAAATTAAAAAAATAAAATCAGAGCCTACTCCAAATGTCCCTAAAAGGAAGTTCCTCAAAATTCTGCTTTTCTTAAAGTAGAATAAAGTTTATTCCTATATGTCCTATGGACCTCTGATTGATATAGGATGAACCAACAAAATATATTTTGCTTTTGAGAACAGAATACTGGGGATTTCTGTGATAATTAAGTTCTTTAATCTCAGCCAGGTGTGGTGGTGTGCGCCTATAATCCCAGTACTTGGGAGGCTAAGACAGGAGGATGGCAGGTTTGAGGACAGCCTCAATAACTTAGCAAGACCCTGTTCTTAAATTAAAAAATTAAGATGCAGGCAGGGGCGGGGGATTCTGGGGGTTTAGTTCCTAAGTAGAATGCCCCTGGGTTCAATTTCCAGTACCAAAAAAAAAAGTTTCTCTCTTCACACAGCTGCCAGTTTAAGTAGCATTTCACTGCCCTCTCTTGGTAGATGCTGGGATAGCAATAGCTGATTTCTTTGCAGGGATGAGAATTTGGCTTCAAGCTTCAACACAACACTGATTCTTTGCCAATAGGGGGAATCTACTTAATAAGCCCAATGTAAATATAATGTGCAATATGAAAAGATAGCACTTTGCTGCTTTCAAGGTTGGTTTCCTGGATAGCAAGCAGGGAGCTTATTGAGGAAGTGCGGGTGGGCGAGGGGGGTGGGTGGCGGGGCAGCCCTTCTTCTGGGCAAGCGATCGCAGGCTGCAGGAGCTGGGCCGTAATATGGTTCCAACAAAGGCCTTGCCTGACCCTGCAGAGAACTCCGAAAGCTAGCTGGTTCTTTGGCATTTTTCTAATTTGGGTAAAAAGACTGACCGGGCTTACCTACTCCCCTACCAACCAGACAATGGAGACAGGCTGTGCCCCAGGAAGGGGTCACGACCCTGAGCAAGGCTCCTGTCTCTACAAGAGCAATTTGCAGAGACAGCCGACATCAGAGGACCCTCGAGGTGGAGGAGCAGGGCCAGCTGCAGAGTTACTCTAAATATCCTTAAAAACGCTGCATCTTACTAAACGCCACGCAGACACCATGAAAGAACTCCGACGGTAAAAACAATAAGCGAAGGTAATAAATATGGGAGACCGTGGGGCTACTCTGGAAGGCAGTTGAGCAGATTCTTTAAAACTTAATCGGAATATCATAGTAATAGAGATGCACGCCCATGCTCATAGCAGCGAGGTTCACAACAGCCACATTGTAGAACCAACCCAGGCGTCCATCCTCATCCATGGGTGAACGGATTACAAACTATGGGATATGCACACCCTGGAATTCTACTCCGAAATAAAGCAGAACAAAGTTACATCATTTGCAGGAAAACGGACGGACCTGGAGAACATGATGTTGAGTGGGATTTGCCAGTCACAGAAAGTGAAGGGTCGTGTGTTTTCTCTCAGATGTGGAAGCGAGGGAGGAATCAGGATACAGGAGGGGCTTTAGATAATGGAGGAGAAACCCTAGGGGAGTGAGGGAGGTGGGCCAGGGGAGGGTGGTGGTAGGGGGGGAGAGAAAATCAATGAAGCAAACACTTCCACTGACAGTGTGCACATATGTGGAATGACCAATGCCAATCTCAACATCATGTATGCGGAAGGGGAGGGGGTAATGGGGAGGGAGACGGGGGAGGCTCACCGAGTGCTGCGTGCGTGTATATCACTATCACTCTGAACCTCATTATGATGTGAGATTACAATGGACCAATAAACATATAAAAATAAAAAGTTAATCAAACAGTTGAAAAATTAAATTTACCATATGATCCATATAACTCTACTCCTAGGTAAAAAAAAAAAAAAAAAAAAGACTTATACAGGACTACCATGGCAGTATTTTTCATGATAGGCAAAACATGGAAGGAAAGAGGAAAGAAAAAGAAAGAGAGAAAGAAAGAAGTAAGCCGGGCGTGGTGGCACACGCTTGTAATCCCAGCATTCAGGAGGCTGAGACCAGAGGATCTGGGTTCGCGGCCAGCCTCAGCTACCTAGTGAGGCACTCCGCAACTTAGTGAGACCCTGTTTCAAGATAAAGAATAAAAAATAGGGCTGGGGTATAGCTCAGAGGTAGAATGCCCCTGAGTTCAATCCCTGGTACCACAAAAAAAAAAAAAAAGAAAGAAAGAGGTAAAGAAATAAAGAACAAAAGAAAGAGAGAGAGAGAGAGAGGAGAGAGGGAGGGAGGGATAATTATCAAGTTCCTAGACAGCACAATGTGGCCAGTGGGTTTTTTCTGTGAAGACAGGACATGAGTTAAAATAACAGCCCAGACTGTATCTGTGGGACTTTGTTTGAGCAACAGGCCCCTGAACCTCAACATTAGTATCTAAATTCATTTTGAGGAAGACTCACCATAGACAGTGCTCATAAACAGAATGACGGATACCTCCCTAAAGGAGCTGGTAGGAGGCCGACCTGTCAGTATACTAAAAACAAACACACAAACCATTCTAAGATGCACAGATTTAAAGTATCTCTAAAATCGCCACCTTCGCCCAGTCTGACAAACCGATCACCTGGCCTCACTTCTACAATGTATATAGGCTTAATGATACTTTGTGATTGCTTTTTTTCTTTCTTTTGTGGTGCTGGGGATTGAACCCTGGGTCATTTTACCTCTGAGTTATATCCCCAGCCTTATTTTATTTTTTATTTTGAAACAGGGTCCTGCTAAGTTGCTGAGGCTGACCACGAACCCATGATCCTCCTGTCTCAGCCTCCCAAATACTGAAATTATAGGCATGCCCCACCATGCCTGGCTCAAGGTTACCTTTTTTTTGGGGGGATATTGGGGATTGAACTCAAGGACGTTCTACCTCTGAGCTATACCCCCAGCCCTATTTTTTTATTCTTTATTTTGAAACAGGGTCTCACTAAGTTGCAGAGTGCCTCACTAGGTAGCTGAGGCTGGCCGCGAACCTGGATCCTCCGGTCTCAGCCTCCCAAATGCTGGGATTACAAGTGTGCGCCACCACACCCAGCTTCAAGGTTACTCTTGATGTTCATTTGAACCTGATTTCTTCACCAAGACCCAAAATAATTCACAGGAGGCAAAGGGAGAAAAGAGGATGGGGAGGGGGAGAAAGAGGGATTTAAGCTGTAGTGAGAACATACTCAGCACAGCACCGTCCTAGGTGCTTTGCATGTATCACATCACGTTAACTACTGCTCTGCCAATGGATGTCTGGGTGAGCTCAGAGGCAGAACACCTTGGGTGAGAAGGCCAAGGCCAAGGGAATGAAATAATTCAGCTGAAGTCCAACAGCATGGTAATAAGAGGCCCATGATACGACCACATAAACCAAACAATACGCAAATACCGGACTGCTTCAGGACTATCTTTGTGGAGTTCTGTAGGCAGACTCTGCCCCCATGAATAAGGATGAAAGCCAGGCGTGATGGTGCGCGCTTGTAATCCCAGTACTTGGGAGGCTGAGACAGGAGGATCGCAGATTTGCAGCCAGCCTCAGCTACTTAGCAAGACCCTCTGCAACTTAGTGAGACCCTGTTTCCAAATAAAGAATAAAAAATAGAGCTGGGGGTGTAGCTTGTAGGTAGAATTCTCCTGAGTTCTATCCCTAGGACCAAAATAAAAAACAATAATAAGGATGAGGTTTCCCCCATAAAAACACAATACCCAAGACATCCTGTGAAGGAGTTTTTCCTACAATTGAAAGTGAACGTCTGCAAATTAAGCCCTTCTCTTGGGTCACTGTGACTAGGTCACCAAAGTCCAGGGAGGTCTGGAGCGACCAAGGGAGAGGAGCTGCTTCTGTCTGCGTAGAGCAGGACACAAGAGAACAGGGTGCAGAATTCAGTGACTGGGTTCCCCGGAAGCAGATGCGGAGATGGTGTTTAGGGTGCACGATGTTTGTCAGGAAAGAACAGTAAGAGGAAGGACACGGAGTCAGGACTGGAGAGAATAAGAAGTTCAGACACGATGCCAGCCTGGCAAAGCCCTGGCCAGCCGGCTGGGGGCCCCCAGAGCCAGTGATGGCCGGCAGAGGTGTCCCGGGCCACTTCTGTGTGTCTGAAAAACCAAGGAAGAGATCCTGGTGTTGGCCCGGGTCTATGAGCTGTTGGAAGTCACACTCCTCACCACACATCTTTTTTGTTAGGGTCTGGCCTCAGCTGTGATAAAAGACACTAGGAAAAGAGCTTATCGCCAGGCATGGTGGTGCACACCTGTAATTCCAGTCCTTGGGAGGCTGAGACAGGAGGATCACAGGTTCAAGACCAGCTTCAGCAACTTAGCGAGACTCTCAGCAACCTAGCGAGACTCTGTTTCAAAATAAAAATAAATAAATAAAAAGGGCTGGGGTGGAGCTCAGAGGCAGAACACCTTTGGGTCTTGTGGCCATGCTAGAATAAGAGATGGAAGTGACGTGGCAAGAGATGTCGCAGTCAGAGTGAGTTCAGCTGCAAGTACGGACTGTCTCTGTTTGCTGAAATAATGTGCATTTGTGCCTCTCACAGAGGACACGCAGAGGCGAGGCAACTTCAGAGGAGAGGGACCAAGGCTCCCTTCCCGAGACGACCTGGGTTCGCCCCCCTCGGGCTGGTGCAAAGGTGGGAGATGGCTCCAGACAGAACACTTCAACAGGACAGTCCAAGAAGCAGAGGAGGGGGTAGTCTCTTCATGAGAACAAGAAAACCTTTCCTTACCTAGTGAGGCACTCCGCAACTTAGTGAGACTCGGTTTCAAAATAAAGAATAAAAACTGGGGCTGGGGGTGTAGCTCGGAGGTAGAATGCCCCTGAGTTCAATCCCCAGTACCGCAAAAAAAAAAAAAGAAAACCTTTCCTTGGAATATGCATGCGCGTGCGCACACACACACCGCTCTGCCCCAGGTGGAGTTCAATTCCTAGTAACACACACACACACACACACACACACACACACACACACACACACACACACAAAGAACCATGACTGGCTTAGTCTAATCAAGGAACATACCTGAATGGGTCTAACCTTCCCTCATCATACCTTATTGGCCAAAATGCGTCACGCTGAGGAATGATTCATTTGGAAGAATCATGACTGTGCCGGGCGTGGTGCCACACACTTGTAATCCCAGTACTTGGGAGGCTGAGACCGGAGGATCCGAGTTCGCGGCCAGCCTCAGCTACTTAGTGAGGCTCTCTGCAACTTAGTGAGACTCTGTTTCAAAATTTAAAAAAATAAAAAATAGGACTGAGGGTGTAGCTTGGAGGTAAAATGCTCCTGGATTCAATCCCTAGTACCACAAATAATAATAATAATAATAATAATAATAATAATAATAATAATAATAATAATAGAATCATGACTGGCTGAGCCTAATCAAGGAACATACCTGATCGATAACCAGGAATGGGTCTAACCTTCCATAAAAGCACTTTAAGAGAAGAGTGGACATTTGTATAAAATCAGAATTCTCTGAGGAAGAAGAGGAAGGCAAAAATCTGATGTGTCGGGTAACAATATCGTTCCCTACATAAAAGCGCCACTGCTGAAACCAGCAAACGTCACCTGGACAAGCTATTCCGACGCAAGGGTCAGGAGTCACTAACAGAAGCACCAGGTGAGGAACAAGCACAGAAAAGAATTATATAGGTTTGTTTCTGCTCAAAACCGAGTGCCATTAAGAACACTATATCCTTAAAACAAAACTTCCTAGCCGGGCATGATGGCACATGCTTGTAATCCCAGCATTTGGGAGGATCGGGGTTCTTGGCCAGCCTCAGCTACCTAGTGAGGCACTCCGCAGCTTAGTGAGACCCGGTTTCAAAATAAAGAATAAAAAATAGGACTGGGAGTAGAGCTCAGAAGTAGAACGCCCCTGAGTTCGATCTCCAATACTGCAAAAAAAAAAAAAAAAAAACTTCCTCACAGGCTAATTTCCCAAATCAGTTTCCTTTCCCTGCAGCTATCTGACACTGGTTATTCTACCCACGATGTGTTAGACGACTGTTAAGTGCCATGACCAAAATACTTGATAGGACAACTTAGGAAGAAGGTTTACATTTCGGCTCCTGGTTTCGGGGGTTCAGTCCGTGGGGGAAGGGCATGGGGAGCAGAGGGGGCAAGAAAGGGCGAGGGAGAGATACAGGCCCAAGAGCACTCAGGGCCCGTCACGGGGACCTGCTTCCTACCTACCTGGCCTCCACCTCCTCCCCGAAGGCCATTCCAAATATTAACCCAGCAAATGGATTAATCCATGGAGGAGATTACCGTCCTCGTGATAAAATTCCCTCCGAAAAGCCCCGCCTCTGGACACTGCTGCCCCAGGGACCAAGTCTCCAGCACAGGCGCCCTTGGGGGATCCAAACCATAACGCAAGACAAGTAAGATAAAATATGTGACCTGATTCCCGAGATCATGGACTCAAGCTGGACACACTCGTTTCCCCCAGATCTCGAATTACAACATTTGGGTATTTGTTGACCAAGAATCCACCCGCATGGCCCAACATCATTCTGTAACCAGAGATTTGACGGGATCTTACACAGGAGACAACAGAGATGCCCGACTGCTAGGATAATTGGAAAAAAATACTACTGACTGCACTTCCTAAAGCTGGGGCTACATGGTGGTATGTTTCGAATCTTCCAGTTGAGTAAATAGCATGAAAGAACATTCTGTGACTCACCTAAACAATGCACGTCCAACTGATGTCTCTCAATACTATGACTGGATGAAAAAATTGTACAGTCTTTTACTAAGACAAAAGAGAAGCTGAGCGTGGTGGCACACACCTGTAATTCTAGTACTTAGGAGGCTGGGAATGGAGGCTCATATATTCGAGATCAGAATCAGCAACTTAGTGAGACCCCCCCCCCAACAACTTAGCAAGACTATGTCCCAAAGGAAAAAAATAAAATAGGGCTGGGAATGTAGCTCAGAGGTAGAATGACCCTGGGTTCAATCCCCAGTACCAGAGACAGAGAGAAATATTGTGCAAAATTAAAAATGACTAGAAGCCGGGTATTGTGGCACACTTGTAATCCTATACTTGGAAGGCTAAGACAGGAGGATCTGGGTTCACAGCCAGCTTCAGCTACTTAGTGAGGCCTTCTACAACTTAGTGAGAGCCTGTTTCAAAATAAAGAATAAAAATAGGGCTGGTAGGTGTAGCGCGAAGGTAGAATGCCCCTGGGTTCCATCCCCAGTACTGCAAAAAAAAAAAAAAAAAAAAAAAAAAATAGAATATCCCACCAATACTTTGTTGTGGGAGTATTTTGTTTCCATTATAAGAAGGAAATAAGTTGGAAGTGACGGCGCATGCGTAATCCCAGCACTTGAGAGGCTGAGACAGGAGGATCACAGGTTCAAGGCCAGCCTCAGCAACTTAGCAAAGCCCCAGCAACTTACTGACATGCTGTTTCCAAATAAAAAATAAAATAAGAGCTGGGCGTGGTGGCGCACGCTTGTAATCCCAGCATTTGGGAGGCTGAGACCGGAGGATCCGGGTTCCCAGCCAGCCTCAGCTACCTAGTGAGGCACTCCACAACTTAGTGAGACTTGGTTTCAAAATAAAGAATAAAAAATAGGGCTGGGGGTATAGCTCGGAGGTAGAATGCCCCCGAGTTCAATCCCCAGTACCACAAAAATAAATAAATAAATAAAATAAAATAAGGCTGGAGGTGTAGCTCATAGGTAGAATGCCTCTGGGTTCAATCTCCAGTACCATACACATACATACATACACACACACACACACACACACACACACACACATGCACACACATGCACACACACACACACAAAGTAAAAGAAGAAATTCTATTCCTATGGAAATCATTTATGTCTCTAGCTCATTGGCTGGAGGTCTTGAATTCTTGGGGTCTCTTTATGTCTTCATTTGTAAAATTCAGATGATTCTTAGGCTCCTTCTAAATCTTACAATCTATGATGGCCAGATATAATTGATTCCAGGAATCACGCATATTTTGCCACATCACAAATTCTGTGCGATCCTTAGAGGCATCAAGCTATTTCTTTTTGTCCCTTTGTTTCTTCCAAATATGGTTTTATAAGCATTAGGTCAGTAATATATGTTTTTCTTTAGTGGCATTATATATTCTAGGCTAATGACAAAACTGTGCCTTTTATTACTAGTCATTGAGTTAAACTGAGTCATTTTGTAAAACAGCAATGTTTAGGAGCCATGACAAAATAATTATATGAGTGGGGACACAGTGATAGTCCTCCACTGCCTTAAGGAAGCTCAAGCTTTCAGCCTCCAGGGTGAAAAATGATGGAAAGTTGGAAAGGGTCAAAGGTAAAGAAAGATAAGATCAGCCGTGGGGCGTGGTAGTGCACACTTGTAATCCCAGCATTCGGGAGGCTGAGACCGGAGGATCTGGGTTCGCGGCCAGCCTCAGCTGCTTAGTGAGGCACTCCGCAACTTAGTGTGACCTTGTTTCAAAATAAAGAATAAAAACAGGGCTGGGGGTGTAGCTGGGAGGTAGAATGTCCCTGGGTTTAATCCGCAGTACCACAAAAAAAAAAAGTACATAAATAAATGAGATGAGCTGAGATAAAATGTCAGACACAGAATTTCAGAACTGGAAAATACCTTGAAGGCAGTCTCATTCAGTCATTCCCAAACCTTGATACACGATCTATTACACATGAACTGATTTAAAATAAACTGTCCAGACGGACATGGTGGCACATGCCTGTAATTCTAGTACTTAGGAGGCTGGGACTGGAGGCTCATATATTCAAGACCAGGCTCAGCAACCTAGTGAGACCATTTCAAAACAAAAAATAAAAGTGGCTGAGGATGTAGTTCGGAGGTAGAATGCTTCTTGATTCAATCCCAGTAACACACACACACAAATAAAATAAACTGTCTCCCTCTTTCCCATCCCCCTCTGCTCTAAAAAAAAAAAAGTCAGTGGTTTTGGAGTAAGTTGAGACTGGCCATAAGTAAGTATTTTCTACCAAGTTCCTTAAGTCTTTTTTTTTTTTTTTTTTTTTCGGTACTGGGATTGAACTCAGGGGAAATCTACCTTGGAGCTACACCCCCAGCCCTATTTTTTATTCTTTATTTTGAATCAAGGTCTCACTAAGTTGCAGATGGCCTCACTAAATTGCTGAAGCTGGCATCAAATCTGTGATCCTCCTTTCTCAGCCTCCCAAGTACTGGGATTACAAACGGGCACCACCAGCCGGGCGTGGTGGTGCACGCTTGTAATCCCAGCATTCAGGAGGCTGAGACCGGAGGATCCGGGTTCGCGGCCAGCCTCAGCTACCTAGTGAGGCACTCCGCAACTTAGTGAGACTCGGTTTCAAAATAAAGAATAAAAAATAGGGCTGGGGGTATAGCTCGGAGGTAGAATGCCCCTGAGTTCAATCCCCAGTACCG
>PVLC010027859.1:0-21501 GCA_004027655.1 Graphiurus murinus
CTCTCTCTCTCTCTCTCTCTCTCTCTCTTTTGCTAAACCCAGAGTTATTCTACCTGTGAGCTATACCCCCAGGCCTGTTTATTTTCTCTTTTGAAACAGGATTTCACTAAGTTGCTGCGGATCTCACTAAATTGCTGCCGCTAGCCTAAAACTTGCGATCTTCCTATTTTAGCCTCCCAGGTACTGGTATTACAGGTGTATGCCATCATGCCTGGCTCTAAAGCATTTTCTATTTGTGCTTCTTTGCCTGTAGGGCCAGTGTTCTTTGCCCAGCTGTATCTCTGCTTGCCTGGGTCATAGCCCTTCTCATCACATTTCTTTGGGAGCAAAGAAGCAAAACCAGGAGGGATGTGGCTGGAAAATCTCTGCTTTACACCCCCACCCACATATCCAGTTACCATCTAGTCTCATTTTAGGTGGTAGTTGTGATTTTTCCAAATTGCCTACATGTGAAAACCAAAGGCTCAAAGAATGGAAGGGCCTTGTCTAAGATCACAGAGTGACAGAGCTGGGACTGGACCTCAGTTCTGCCCTCCTGGCTGCTAATCAAGTGATTTTTCCAGCACAACACACATTGGGAACAACATTCCCCAGCTCCAATGGGCTTGAGGGCCACCTTCTTACCTGGTGTATCTTTAGCACGGCTGGCACTTTCCGCCTGGGCTTTAAGCAGCAGTGCAGGGATATCTTCTCCAAAGATTTCAAGAGTATTTTCAATCAGGAACTGAACCAGTTCAGTGACCTGAAAGCAAGCCATGGTCAGAGGATGGGCCTGGAGGGGAGTCCTGTGGTGAGGGGCTGCTTAATAGTGATGACACTTCACTTCCTACCAGATCAAATACAAGCCCCTTATCCCCGAGGGCCTTGGATCTCAGGCAAAAAGAACTGCCAAAGGATTTTTTAACAGATGAAAGACATTTCAAACACTCTTATCATTCCCATTTAGCTAACTGGAAAATGGAAACAGAAAAGTAATAACTTATCCAAGGTCATACAGCCAGTCTGTAATTGGCTCATTTTGCTATACAATATTTATTCCTTTATTTGTCAAACATCCATCAAGAAGTACTTGCTCTGTGCCTGATATCAGATGAGGGTTTGGGAATTTAAATTCAAGCTTGTTGGCTTTAGGAAATTGATACTCTGGTAATGGGGGCAAAATATCATCTTTCTTTTTATTTGGCCAATGCTTGAGACTTTAAAAGCCCTATGATACCTATTATATTTTCCCCAAAATAGGCCCAAATATAAACTCCATTTTAGGGATAAAGAAGCTAAGGCTCAGTGAGATCATATCATTTGTCAGAATCCACACAGCTAGTGAGGGGATGTTTCTAGGATTGACCCCAGGCCTGATCGGCACTCTTTTCATGACATGAGGTAGAAGGGGTATCTATAGATAGAAGAGAGGTGGTTTGTGGGGCCCAGCATGGGGAACAGTAGTGGACTCCTTACCTTTCTCATGTTCTGGCTCTCATCCTCTGGTCTTTTAGGGTTAGGTAACCACAGCAAGTTGGGTGCGACACACAGGGCTAGGTTGAAGGGTGTCATCTGGTTCTCCTCAGAGTTGGCCACAATGTGACCCAGGACACCAAAGAGGTACTTAAGCAGCAGGCGGTTACCTTCAGGAAGCTGAGCTACCAGTCTGGATGGATAGGGGACAATCCAGAAAAGAGGAATGTGTGTGTTGGGGGATGGATTTCTATGGGGGATGGGGGAGACAGCCATATAAGGTCTTTACCCTCAGTTTTTGGTTAATTTTATCAGAGTCCTAGTGTCAACTGGAACCTAGAGAATCTCCTCACCCTCTCATAGTATACACAGTTGGGAGGACATTGAAGTCCAGTGTTATGGTTTGGATACAGAATGGAAAAAGCTCATATACTGGCAATGATAATATGTTTAGAGGTGAACTAATTGAATCATGAGGGTTCTAATCTCATCAGTGAGTAAATCCACAGAAGGATCAATAATTTGAATGGATTTACTGGGTGGTAACTCACGCAGGTGGGGCATGGCTAGAGGAGGTAGGTCACTGGGGTGTGGCCTTGGGGACAATTTGTCCCTGGTCCCTTCCTGTTTTTCTGTCTGTCTGTCTGTCTGTCTGTCTCTCTCTGTGCTTCTGGTAACCATCATGTGAGTGCAGCATCCTTCCACCATGTACCTTGCTGCTATGGTCTTGGATAACTACAGACTGAAACCTTTTTTTGAAACTAAGAGCCCCAATTCTTCCTCTAAGTTGTGCTTGTCAAGTATTTTGGTCATAGTGACAAGAAAAGCTAACTAAAATAAGGCCAGACAAGAGAAGTCACTTGTCCAAGGGTACACAGCTAGTTTGGGGCAGAGCTTGAAATATAACCATATATGTTGCACAAAGAACCCTGGTTGAAGATTTAAAGTAGTGAGAACTGAAATCCCCTTCTCTTTCCCCATTCTTTATTTATTATTATTATTATTATTATTATTATTATTATTATTATTATTATTTGTGTGTGTGTGTGTGTGTGTGTGTGTGTGTGGTACTGTTTCCACTCCTTTCCTCAAATCACAGGAGCAAGCCTGGAATCAGGGTCTTACCTCTGGAGAGAATGGACTTTCTGCTGGCTTGTGCGCCCCTGCATTGCGGTCATCCACTGGCTGTGCATGCCTGATGACAGCACACTATCAGGAATGTTGCGCAGGAATTCCTGAATAAAATTGACTCTTATGAGACATACATATCCCGGACCGGGCCTACACCTACTAGGGGGAGAGCTTATGGATAAATGGATACCCTTCTGACTCATACTGCCTTTTCCTTAGAAATGCTGAGCATTCCCACCCTCAGCCATCAAGGATCGGGGCTTGGCTTAACCAGTGATGGTGATGCGTATGAGTAAGTCTGAAGAGGGCCATATGTCTGGAGTAGGTGTGGAGGGCGTTTTGGTTTTCTCCCTGGCATTCCTTTGAGCAGTGGAGTGGATCACATGTCCATAGGCAGACTTACAGTCAAGACAGATGCGGCCACGAACACTGACTCTCCAGCCATGGACACCTGGGCCCCGGAATTCAGCTTCTCCTTTATCTCCTTGCAAATTTTGGCATTGGCTGAGCGTCGGAAAATACCAGCAGTGGTCGGGCCCTCCTTGTATAACAGCATCAACATGTCCTGGGAAGATCCCAAAATGTCTGTGCAGGTCCCTCAGTGCCCTCTAACCCAATCCCCAATGTTTCCTGGGGCATGAGTGTCTATTTACCCCAAATGTCACAGGTCTCCAAGTATCTCCACTACCTATAGGGTCCCCTGTTCAGTCGTTTTGTTTTTGTTTTGTTTTGTTTTTTTGGTGCTGAGGATTGAACCCAGGGGCATTCAATCACTGAGATACACCCCAACCCTTTTTATTTTTATTTTTTTGAGACACCATCTTGCTAAGTTGCTTAGGCTGGCATTAAACCTGTGACTCTCCTGCCTCAGCCTCCCAAGTCTCTGGTATTACAGGTGTGCACCAACATGCCCGGCTAGCCCAGTCTTTTAAGTGCTTCAGAATTATATCTCTAACATTCTACACGGATTTTTCAGTCTTAGATTAACCATATGATCTTTTTTTTTTTTCCGGTACTGGGGACTGAACTCAGGGGCGTTCTACCTCTGAGCTATACCCCCAGCCCTATTTTTTTTATTCTTTATTTTGAAACAGGGTCTCACTAAGTTGCGGAGTGCCTCACTAGGTAGCTGAGGCTGGCCGCAAATCCGGATCCTCAGGTCTCAGCCTCCCAAATTCTGGGATTACAAGCATGCGCCACCATGCCCGGCTGCTTAACCATATGATCTTAATGTTGGCAGGTCAGACACTGTGACAACACTGTGTGTGGTACACAGAAGGCATTGACAATCTCCATCAAAGCACATCCTGAAAGCAGCTGCCTGTCACGTCTAAGTCTTAGTTGGATACTGAGTCAGCTTGGAGAATTCTTGCCTGAGAAGATGTGTACGTTCTACTGGGGCCAGACCACCAGATAAGCCCTTAAATTGGGATGTATGGGGCTTACGGGGTTTAGGATGGGATAGTCTTACCGATAGGGGAAAGATGTGTGAGGGGGCTGACCCCTGATCTCAAACAGCTTTAAACTCTTTTTTATCACCATTATTATTTCTTTGGTACTTAGGATTGAACCCAGGGTGGTTTTACCTCTGAGTTATACTCCCAACCCTATTTTATTTTTTAATTTCAAACAGGTTCTCAAAAGGTTGCTGAGGCTGGCCTCAAACCTGCTGTCCTCCTGTCTTAGCCTCATGAAATACTGGGGTAGCCTTGAAATCTTATGGATCACCTAAATCCAGTCTTTAGTCCACAGCTGTTATGCATATACTAAAATATGACTTACCATGATGGGCTTGGGCAGGTGGCCTGTTCGGCAGAGTGTAGACAGATCCATGCCAAAGATCTTTTGATCATTCTCTTCCTCTGGTGATTGTACCATGGAGCTTTCTAAGGCTAGGGTAGGGTTTTTCTGCAGAGCCCAGTACAAGAGGGATTTCCTTTTCTTCAGGCTTTTCTTCTCACTGAGTTCTATATATGAGAATGTGGGCAAGAGACAGTGGGATGTTGGGAGTAGAAGAGCCCTATGAAGATGGCGCATACTAAAGAGAGATGGACAGGGAAGGTTAGTCCAATATGAAATTTATTTGGTCTTCACCCTTGAGATGTTATTGCAGAGCTCCTACAACTGGAATTTCCTAAGTGCTAGAAGTTTCTTTTGTCATACATAATGATCCCCTTTCATATCATACCTGAGTTTATGCTAATGAGCTCACTTAGGTTGGAACCCCTCATACCTCTGTATGGAGCCAGTCACCAGAAAGACCAAGTGATTACAGGATTAATGGTTTGGAAATTTCAACCGCATTCACCAACTTCTGGGAAGGATGTAGGGGCTGGACATCAAGCTCAATAAAAGCTCTTGCACAGTAAGATTCTATGAGATCTCCAGTTTCTGAACAAGCAGATGTGCTGGAAGAGTGGTGCCCCCAGTGAGGGCATGGAAGCTCCACACTTCCTGCCCCATACCTGGCTCTATCCACCTCTTCATTTATAATAAACTGGCAAATGTAAGTAAGCATTCCCCTGAGTTCCCTGAATTGTCCTAATTCATTAATATAACCCAGAAATGGGGTTATGAGAACTCTTTTTTTTGTAGCTAGTTGGTCAGAAGTACAGGTCATGACCTGGAACTTGCAATTGGAACAGTCTTGTGGGACTGAGCCCTTCATATGTTTGATCCAACACTGTCTCCAGGTGGATGGTGTCCAAGTTGCGTTGAATTAGAGAACACCTGTTTAATGTCCTCTGTAGAATTGGTTGATGGGAGATAAAACCCTCTATGTCTGGTCCCAGAAGCATGCTGTGAATGTGTTGTGTAAAGTATAGGGAGGAAACAAATTTGTTTTTGCTCTTCAGAGAAGGTGCTATTGTTTGAATACAGAACATCGCCTGGAGAAGCTTAGGAATTGGTGATGCAAAAATGTTCAGAGGTGAAATAAATGTACCATGAGGGCACCAATCTCATCAGTGAATAAATTCATTGATGGCTTAATAATTTGAATGGATGTATTGGGTGGTAACTAGGCAGGTAGGGTGTGGCTGTAGGAGGGAGGTCACTGGAGGTGTGGCCTTAGGGATTATATATGTCTCTATGTCTGTGTCTCTGTTCCTCTCTGCCCCCTCCCTCTCTCCGCCCCTTCTGGTCTCCATGGTATGAGAGCAGCGTTCCTCCATGTGCCCTGCTACAATAGCGGACATTTATCCGTCAGAACCAGTCCTATGGACTGAAACCTCTGAAGCTGTAAGCCCCAATAAACCTTTCTCCCTCTAAATTGTGCTGTCAGGGATTTAGATACAATGGTGAGAATGCTGGCTAAAACAGAGGGGCTGAGGCAAAGGGACCACATGTCATTTCTGGATTCCTAGGGGCTACACAGAGCCTGGCACGAGGGTCCCCCAGCCCTTACCTCTCTCCAGTACACTGGGTAGTTTACTTTTGTGCTTCAAGATAAATTTATATTGCTTGTTCTCTGGTAGTTGACTCAGAGATGTGGGGTCCGGGCAGTCCTCAATAGCCCTTGGCATGGTGTTCTGGGGCATGAGGCGCAGGTTGGTTTGGGCGATGCTGTACAAACTCTCGTGGCCTAAAAGAAAAGGACAGATACATTTTGCTCCAGTAGTGGAGTAGCCAGTCCTTGGCCACACACTGCCTCACTAATGTCTTTCCAATCCTATTCAAGTACTGGTGAACAGGATTTTCTCTAGGGCAGAAGTGGCTAAGAGTTGCCCCTTCATTTGGACAGCTCTGAGCAATGAGTAGCAGCTACCTGGAGGGCTATTTGGAGGATCCTGAATCTGTGTACAGACTCAGAGGGAAATAGTACTATGATTGATTTATGATATCTGTCATGAGCCTGGGGCATGGGAACTCATTCCAGAATCTAAAGGACTTAAAATAAGATCTTTACAAAGTGAGGTACCAAAGCTATCTTGGCTCCCAATTGTCCAATCTGGAGGCATGTGTATTAACCTTTCCGGGCTTGAGGTTCCCTTTCAAAACTTAATGCTACCAGTCAGGTGGTATAGAGCCTTAAGAAATATACCAGTAGGCTTGAGCTAGGGTGATGTCAAACAGCACCAAGAAGGACATTTTCACAGGGTCCCAGAACAGAGGCTAAAGTAGCTGGAATTATTCAGCTCATCTTAGAGCTATTTAAGGCAATGGAGTTTGTTAGATATTGGGTCTTAAATGTCCCTAAAAGGACCATGTGTTAAAGGCTCAGTCCCAGCCCATGGTACCACTGGGAGGTGGAACCTTCAGGTTGTAGGGCCTAGTGGAAGGAAGTTGGGTAGCTGGGGGCATGCCCTTGAAGGGGATATTGGGACCCTGGCCCCTTCATTTTCTTGTTGCTTCCTGGCTGCCATGTGATGAGCATCTCCTCCACCAAGTACTCCTGCCATGTTGTACTGTGCCACCACAGGCCAAAAGGCAATTGAACCAAGTGACCAGGGACTGAAACCTCTGAAAGCATGAACCAATATAAGCCTTTTCTCTCTCTCTTTTTAAGGTCTTTTCTTTTTATCAGTCAAATATCTCAGATATTTGCTTCAGCGATGGAAAGCTGATCAACAGCTTGTTTATCAGGTTGGCTATTCTTCTGCCCTGCTCTGGTCTACCTTTTGTGGACCCTTGGAAAATATAGCTGTCCAGTTGTCCAGCATGTAGCTCATTCAAGGGATTCACTAGTGGATCTATACTTTATCCTTCTGAAATAAGAAACATCTAGTTCCTCTTTATATCTCATTTTTTTTTTTTTTGCAGTACTGGGAGTTGAACTCAGGGGCATTCTACCTCCGAGCTATACCCCCAGCCCTATTTTTTATTCTTTATTTTGAAACCGAGTCTCACTAAGTTGTGGAGTGCCTCACTAGGTAGCTGAGGCTGGCCGCGAACCCAGATCCTCCGGTCTCAGCCTCCCGAATGCTGGGATTACAAGCGTGCGCCACCACGCCCGGCTATATCTCATTTTTTTTCTCAGAGATTTAAAAGATTATTCTCCAAAATGTGTTCTGAAGAGCTTTGTTCCCTGAGATGGCAAGAAAAGTTGTACCCATGATGGTCAGAGTTAAATGAATGGTGAAATAATACATATATGAAATTATCGAAACCAATCTCAATAACATGTATAGGGAGGGAGGGAGCAGGGTAGGATCCCGAGGGAAACACACCAAGTGTGTTTCTACCACTCTGAATCTCATTATGATGTACCAATAAAAGTATATTAAGATAATGCATTCTGTACTGGTAACCCTTGTCCCACATATTAATACATTCATGACCTAGAGAATCCTCAGATATAGAAACAGATATTAAAAAACATTGCTGGTTAGGATATCTCTCTGCTACTAGGATGTATATCCATGTCTCTTTGTCTTGAACTTGGCTTCTTAGTCTTTTAGATACCCAATGAGTAAATCTCATGTTTCTTTGTATTTCCAGATCCCTCTGTGACTCCTGTGACCTCTCCTTCCTAAGCTCCTCTCTTAAGGTTAACTAGTAAGCCTTGCAGGCTGGAGACCACTAAACATAGACCCCCAGCTACCAAGATGCTCAAGGCAGGATAGAACCTGGCCCAAGCCCCCAGAGAACTCAGGTACCTTACCAATGAGTGGGTATGATAGGGCCTCTTTTGATGAATTCACCCACAGCAGGAAATCACTGGCTTGGCCCTAAGGAAAGACAAGGTCAAGGCAATGATATGAAGAGGAGAAATAAGTACTCCAAGCTGCCAGAACTGCCCTCTCCTTGCCTTCCACAACCTCGGCAGGCCCTGGTGGTGCTTGGGAAAAGCAGTCATGTTTCTCCCTCTTCCTTCCCCACAAAACTCTGCAGACTGCATACATCTTCAGACAGCAGAGGACCCAAGGTGACCAGAATCAGGTTCAAGGCCAGGGACCACTAAAGAAACCAAGGTAAGGCTAATGTGGGAGGGGCCAGTGTAGGAGCAAAGAGATGTTGAAGGGAAGGGGCAAGGACAATACAGAATGAGAAAGAGAGAGAGAGAGAGAGAGAGAGAGAGAGAGAGAGAGAGAGAGAGAGAGAGAGAGATTGAGATTGTGTGTGTGTATGTGTGTATGAGGACCATGCTCAGTGGGGAAAGGGTCTGAGAACATTCTGAGTCAGCAGGGCCTAGGCCATATGGAGGGAGGTTGTCTTAATATCCTAATGCTGCTCTAACAAACTACCACGGACTTGGTGGCTTAAAACAATGCAAATGTGTTCTTGTGGAGATTTGGAGGTTGGAAGTCTAAAATGGTTCAGCAGAGCTGTGTTCCTGTTGGACAATCTAGAGAAGAACCCATTTCCTTGCCTTTTCCATCTTCTAGAGGATGACTATATTCCTTGGCTAATGTCCCCTTCCTTCGTCTTCAAAGCCAGCAGGTGGATTCTTCCAGTTTCTCTTCCCTTCCTCCCTACCTCTCTTCTTACACCATCACATCACTGTTTTTCTGACTTTGACTCTCTCACCTCCCTCTTATAAGGATGACTGTGATTACATTGGGCCCACCAAGATAATACAGGATAATCCCCCCCATTGCAAGTTCCTTAACTTAATCACATTTGCAAAGCCTCTTTTGCTATGTAAGGTAATATTTTCTCAGGTTCTGGAGATTGGCATGTAGATATCTTAGGGAAGCTACTATTCTGTTCACCACAGGGATGGCATGCTAGTGCTAAGAGGAAGGGAGCTGATGCAATGCTCAGAGTCAAGGATGTGACAATGTTGAGGGGAGGGACAGGTCAAAGGAAGAAAGGGCTAGGGGTAAATGTCCAGGCCCCGGGTACCAGCAGCTCAGGATCGGTAGTGAGTGAGGGCAAGTTACCATTGTCCAAGGGAGGGCATGCCAGATGTTGATTGAAGCTCGTGGCTCTCTCCTTCAACTGGGGATGAACACCACACTGGGTTTCCCCCACCTTTCCCAGGGCTTCCCAGCCTGTGCCCCCGTACAACTGGTTAATAGAATCCACAGGCCTTGTCTACTGACTACTTCTAACTAGGCCCAACCTTGGTCTCGTGCTTTCTACTAACCCAATTTAAAGATGACCTCGTTCCCCAGTGGGCTTGGAGGTCCCAGAGCAAAGGTCTCCCAGACCTCAAGAGTGGACCCTAGGGTGTTTTACCTTTCCAATTCTGTTTTGTGGAAGCAAATACTAAAATGGATGTACATTCCCTCAGCAGCTGGCAGTGGACAGAAGTGGGTCAGGAGGGTGCTGGGTGGTGTGGGGAAGACCAGCCTGGGGCTGAAAATCCATCCTGTGTAATCCAAAAGGGGCTACTCTGCAGACAATCAAAGCTTAACTGTATGTCAGGATACATACTCACATACACACGAGTATATGTACACGGTACAAACAGCAACATGCACATGCGTGCAGCCAGAAGTTTGTAAGACACACTCACACAACTATACACATGTATCTTCCTATGTGAATCCTCCCACATACCCCATATGAGTCCACACATGCACATATACAAAAAAGAGCATGCACATGTAAAAGTTCACACCTAGACACTGTATTATACATGCATCAGCACTAATAGGCCAGCACACAGGCCATGCAATGGCACACTTATGTATACATACATGCACAGGCATTAGCAAAAATGCACATATATCCATATTGAAGTATGCACATGCACATGCACACACCCCTCAGACACATACACACACCAGAGCTTCCTACCGGGGTCTGTAAACTGCTTTGGGGCCATGAAAATATAAAGGAAACTGCAGCCTCAGAGATAGGGTTTGGACTCAACCTAGCCCTTTCTCACTGTCTTTGGATGCCAATGCCACACATTATAGGTCTTTTCCAAGGTGTAACTTCAGTCATGTCACTTTCCTGCTCAAAAAGCAGTAGCTCTTTACTGTCTGGAGGAGTGAGTCCAAATTCGTTGACCTGAACTCAGATGTCCATCTTGGTCTAATCATAAAACATCTCTCTGGTCTTGCCCTTCCACAGTTCTGGAGCATGTAGTGATAACTTCTGATCTACTTGCTATTCATTTCTGTTCCCCGTACTGCCTCAATTCTATTTCACTACTTGGGTTGCTTCCTCTACCTAGAATGCCCTCTTCCCCTCTTTCTTCCTGAAGAAATTCTCCCTATTGTTCAAGGCTCTACTCAAATGCCACCACCTCCAGGAAGCTCTCCCTAACCTACTCTCCTTCTTGCTGCTCCTGACTCCAAGCAGAGTGAGCTCTAACTTTTCCAACCTGCCATGACAATTTATGTGGGCCTCTCTTAGGAGACTTACCCTTCTGAACTTGTTTTGTCTGGGTATAGTTTATTTACTTCCCACCCTCTCTGAAAAGGTCCTAAAGAGCACAGACCAGGGTCAGAACTGAGCCCTCCTTTCTCAATCTTCCATCCACCCCGGCCCTGGACACCGTGCCAGGCACAGTAGAGCTGCCTGTTGAACATTGGGCCTAATTTACTGAGAGCAGTACTTACAGAAAGTCCCAGCTGATACACCGCCCTCCCAATGACCTTCTCAGTGGTCTCAGTGTTGGTCACAGTTATTAGAGTGGTCTGGGTAAAGAGAATACATCAGGAGTGGATTAAGATATAAAATCATGGGAGGAAGAATTTACAGCGTTAGCTAGTACCACTGCCATGGTCCCTCTGGGGCTGTATGTTGGCATACATTGAGATACCCAGGTTCCCACATACCAGCTACTGGCCTTCTTCAAAATCAAGGCCCAACAAACTAGGATAACACAGAGGGAAATTTGGCCAGGAGAATTTGTGTGTGTGTGTGTGTGTGTGTGTGTGTGTGTGTGTGTGTGTGTGTGTGTGTGTGTTACTGTGGACTGAACCCAGGAGAATTCTACCTCTGAGCCACTTCCAACCTTATTTTGAAACAGGGTCCCACTAAGTTGCATAAGGCCTTCCAAGGATGCTAAAGCTGGCCATGAACTTCTGATTCCCTTGTCTTAGCCTCCCAAATACTAGGATTACAGGCATGCACCACTGCACCCGGCTGCTGGAGAATTTTCTTAGGTGGAGAAATCACAAGCCAATAATTGACTTTAAACAGTAAATGGCCAGGCATGGTGGTACATACTTAACCTCAGGGGAGGCTGAGACAGGAGAATTACAGGCTCAAGGTCAGCCTCAATAACTTAGTAAGAGCCTCAGCAACTTAGCAAGACTCAGTTTCAAAATTAAAAAAAATTAAAGGGGCTGGGGGTATACAGTTTCAAAATTAAAAAAAAAAATAAAAGAGCTGGGAGTATAGCTCGAAGATAGAATGTCCTTGGGTTCAATACCCAGTAACTAACAACACACACACACACACACACACACACACACACACACACACACACACACAAATGTTTTGGTGACACATGACTCAAGTTGATAAACAGATATTATTAGCCCACATTACATGCCAATGCCATCTTCATGGAGGTCAAAATCGGGGGCCCTTTGGGACTGATAGTGTACATGTAGGACCAACTAGGGGACTGTGGAAGGCAGAGGTCAATTCATTAGTCAATAATGAATTTTCTGAAGGCACCTCCAAAACCTCTAATTCCCCTTCCCACCAACCTGATCTCCCAGGGGCACTCACAAGTAGATAGTCAGTAGGACTTACTGAAGTGAGTTCATCGACCTCCATCAGCAGAATCCTAAGAGTCATGTTCTTTGGAAAATCATTCTGCTTCTGCTCTTGGATGTTACTGTGTGGAGAGGTGGGAAAAGGGTGAGGAGAGGTGGGTAGGAATGCAGAAAGCAAGGTCTTAGCAAGCAATGCTGATTAAGGGCCACATAGGGATGGTCAAGGTGGAGGGCATTATGGGGGACAAGGAACACATTTTGCCTCCTAAATCCTACCCATCTTACCACCAAACAGCCATTCCTGGGTTATACCTTGACTTCTGTGGACTCCCCTTGACAAATGCAAATCTTTGGTTAGCATACATGTAAGGACTGTACCCCCCTTGTTTCACATGGAAAGTTTCAAACTCTTTATCACCATAAAGAAGTGACATGTGTTGGGTCTGGGAGCTGAAGGCAGCTAAGGTGTGGGACTGAGGTTTGCTCTCTGATTAAGAGGTGTCTCTTTTCAACCCACAAATCACCACAAATATTGGAAAAAATGCTGTTTCCATTACTTGCTCAGTGAAGGCCTACAGACACATTTTAATCTATTGTGAATATCAAGGAGGGTGGCAGCCAGTTTACTTCTCTACAGACACTGTTAGAGAAGAAATAGACTTTGGCTACTGTATGAGGATTTGAATCAGACTTGAGGGTAAGCCTCCTGGGAGCGAGGGCTGTTTAACTCTTCAGTACCTGTGGATTCATCTTTTCTAGAAGCCCTAAAGGTCCAAGATCCATTTCTCTTCTCTTACATAGGAAATACAGGGCTACCTGAACACAATGTGGGATCACAAAGACCTTTTTGGCTTTGTAGTTGAGGATCCTGTGAGACTGTCTAGACTAGAGAA
Organism: Graphiurus murinus; assembly: GCA_004027655.1. Classification (NCBI taxonomy): domain Eukaryota; kingdom Metazoa; phylum Chordata; class Mammalia; order Rodentia; family Gliridae; genus Graphiurus; species Graphiurus murinus. The sequence continues at coordinate 13,043 of PVLC010027859.1, forward strand.
GGAATTAGCTACCCAGAACCCTGCTCTGGAGGGAAATTAGCCTGGCCAGTCCCATTCTGGGGCCAACTTGAGGGAGAGGCGGAGATGACCAGATGGAAGGGAGGCAATGACTTACCAGCATAGAGCTGAAAACCAGCGCTCCTTGGTTTCTGGGGTACTAAAGACAAAACACACACACACACAAAACTAGAATGGTTATCTAGGATGGGGCACAAGGAGGGGTCTTGAGTGAATCACTTTGTTTAACTAGTTCCTTCTTGATGAGGAAGGAAAGAAAAGGGACACCTTGGGCAGGAACATATGTGTATATGTAACTGTGTGAGTGTGCATGTTCATGGAAATGTGTTCGTATATTTGTGTGTGTGTGTGTGTGTACAATAGAGAGTACTAAAGTGTGAGTATACAGATGAGCATAGGATATGATCAAGATGATTTTGAGTGTGTGAGCATGGGTATGTCTTAGAGCTAGAAAACGGCCATGCTTGTGAATACAGGTGTATATGTATGAGCACATGTATGGATATGATATAGACATAGATGTGAGTATGTGTGATACACTTTTCCATACATACATGCATATACAAGTGTATCTGTGTGAGAGTAAACATGGATATATGTGCTGTATAAGTGCATGAGAAGTCATTTGAGTGAATGTGCTCATATGGATTTGTTAAGCAGCAGAATATAGAGTAGGTCTGTATGTTTACTTCTGAGACTGCATGCCTGAGTCTTGGTGTATGGCTTAATTTCATTCTTTAATTTTCTAAAAGCCTTCATTAAACATCCACTTAGAAAAGAGCCTTGGTAGCTATTCAATAAATCAGATGAAGGTGCCTGAAGGGGGGAGATCTGTGTAGTCCTTTGAAATCAGCTACCAGTGTATATGTCCTCCCTTTTGTGCCTTTAGCCCCTTGTCATCGCTGATGCCCACAATTCTTAAACTCCAGGCATGATGTGGCAGAATATTCCACAGGTATGCACTTTGTAATAATTCATTAAGTTATACGTATATACTTTGTACATTATTTTGTGTGTTGGGTTTAAAAGAACTTTAAGAGGGAATAAGGTAATCCAGATGTGATGATGCATGCTTGTAATCCCAGCTCGTGGGTGGCTGAGATAAGAGGATCACAGGTTTGTGGCCAGCCTCAGCAGCTTCATGAGACCCTGTTTCAAAATAAAAAATAAAATAGGGCAGGGGTGTACCTCAGAGGTAGAACACCCTTGAGTTCATTCCCAGTACCAGAAAAGGGGGGGGCAAGGTAAGAAGAAGAAAGAGGGACAGCATGGCTGCCTTACCAGAAGGTGACCACACTGTTGGTGGTAGGCCAACCAATCACAAAGGAGGTGTCTGCGCAGATCTCCTTCACTGTCACTTCATCTAGGCAGGAGGCGACCCACACCTCACTCAGACGTACTTGCTTCTTCAGTTTCAGGCTGTGGGTGGACCTAGGATTTATGCCCATGGCAGGTCAGTCTGAGTCTGTGGGAAGGAGTTTGCTCCTCACCTCCCACCACCCCGAGGGTGGGCCTTGGCACTCAGGCTAAAGGGTGACTTTCTGCTGGTTAACCTCTCTCCCATCCTGATGAATGCTTGTAACCTGTGCCTCTTCTTCCTGCCTTAGGTGTTAGGCCTCCCTCCTTTAGAAGAGTATGTGTTCTAGGTACATTAGAGAGAGGAGATTCGGCTTACTGAAACTGGAGGGCTCCCATAGTCAGTTTTGCCTTATAACAAAGGCCTCCTGCAGAAAGAACTGCTCTAGCCTCCCCCATGCTTGTCAATTCCCACCATCTTGGGGGTAAGATATCCTACTTGGGCTTGGCAATGATGAGAGTATCATTGTAGAGTATAAGGTGTCTCAGCTGGATCTGTGCACCATTGTTGAGTTCGGCCTCATCATCCATGAGGAAGGTAGAGTTGGGCCCATGGAGAGCTCCCACAAGAGCCCCAGTACCCGGCTGACTGGCCTCCCAGAGTTGGTCCCTGAGAGGGAGGAGATAGGAAAAGAAATAAATATATATGTCATGAACTGGCAAGACAAACACTGCAGAGAACCTCACCTGGGGAACACATTATTGATTATTTCAGATGTATTTTAGTCCTATTTTTGGCTCTGGGGATTGAACCCAGGAGCATTCTACCTCCAAGCTACACTCCCAGCTGTTTTTATTTTTATTTTGAAATGGGGTCTTGCTAAACTGTTGAGGCTGCCTTGAACCTGTAGTCCTCCTGTCTCAGCCTCACAAGGACTGGGATTGCAGGTGTGCACCACCATGCTGGCTCATTTTCATGCTCTTTTTAACCCTTGGTTCTGATCATGTCTCTTTCCAGCCTCAAAACTTTCAATATCCCCCCTTTGTTTGCAGGATAAATTCCAAACTCTTTTGCTAGGCTCTATATTACTTTTCCTGATTTATTCTCTGCCCTTTACCTTCTTGTATCCTGTACTCCAGCTGCTGGGCTATTGCTCATGATAATTTCTCTGCCTGGTATGTCTATTTGTCCTAACCTCACCCCACCTGTTGAATGATTAACTGTCCTTTAGGACCCAGTTTAAATGTCACATCAATAAAACCCTTCCTGGTACCCCTACATAAAAATAGCTTCATCTTTTCTTCTCAACATGGAGTCATTCTCCTGCTGGTCCGTGGCTTCATCCTTTCTCTTCTTTAGACTCTTGGGTCCTGGACATTAAGGTTTTCAGACCAGGGCATGATTATCACCACTAATGCCAAGACCCAGGACCCAGGACCCAGGACCCAGTAAGTTACCAGAAAGAGGACATATATAGACATCTACTCTCAGATCTGAAATTAGTTAGGGGTACTGTGAAGGGCATTATCAATAGTCCCTTTCCTCATTGCCTGCCCCACTACCACAGAAACATCTAGGTGGTGGCTGGGTGCATGCAGTGGCACCCACCTGTAATCCCAGTACTTGGAAGCCTGAGACAGGAGGATCACAGGTTTGAGGACAACCTGCACAACTTAGTGATACCATGTTTCAAAATAAAAATAAATAAAAAGAGCTGGGGGTATCACCTGGATGTAGAATGTCCCTGGGTTCAATCTCCAGTATATATTTAAAAAGAGATGGCAAATAAAAGAGTATGAGATAGAATTACACTTGTTAACAGTGAGAGGCATGGTGTTTGGAGGGGAAGGGGCATAGTTTCCACATTCTCATTCATGAACCCTGGCAGGCAGCTGGTGCTGATGGTAAAAGGGTCCTGAAATCAGTTGTCCTTCTTTCTAAGTTGGCCTTTCCTTCTACCATATTACACAGCCTCAGAGTGAGTGGAAAAAAGAGCAAGAGATCTCCAGTATCTTCCTCATGTAGGAAGCTGCAGGGGTGCTTAGCTCTCCCCCTTCTGAGGATTTTCATATTGGCTCCCCAAATTATCTGTGAAAATACTTAATCTGCTGAGTAAGGCACTGCCTTTCCCACGATGTCTTTCCACTAACCTGGGCTTTGCGTGCTTGGGCTCCTTTGAATAGACCTGTAAGTTAGAAAGCTGAGGTGTAGGAGGTAGGAATGATCACAGTGCTCACCTGGAGATATACTGTGATCGGTTGAGGATCCGGTTGAGGGCCAAAACAGTGGACCGCTGTCTACCACTCCCACTGGAACTCAGGCTCCCAAGGGTGCTCAGGCTGCCTAAGGTGCTCAGGCTCAAGCTCCTCAAGGTGCTCAAGTCGTCACTGACACTCATGCGATCACCGATGCTGGGGAGTTCGCCACAGATCAAGGTGTTAGGAGTAGGCCCAGGCTCGCCTCGGGTCTCAGGTGCGCAGGCGCCCAGCTCCTCGCTCTCGACCGTGTTGGTGCGCACATCCACACTGGCATTGTTGGCGTCCTTGCTGCTCCTATTCTCACTGGTGGTTGTGATTTCACTAGCAATTGAGTTTCCACTAGCATTTATCATCTCGCTGGTGCAGTTCAGGCCACTGACACTGCTCGTGTCACTGTCGTCTCTTCCGGCACTATCATCACCTTGGAAGGGTTTAACCATCGGTTTCATTTTCTGTAGAAGAATGAGACTTTTAGCAGGGCCCTACTGGCCCTCCTGACTCCCCACTCCCTTGGATACTTTCCTTGCCCCACCAACCCTCTGTGACCAGAACATTCTTTCCTTTTCACTTTCTTGGAATAATAATAGCTAACTATTAATGAGCACAAAGTATGTATCAGTATTGTAATTTATTTGAACCTACCTCTCACAGTCTCATTAGAGCCATATGAGATAGACATTATTATCAGCCCATTTTGTATGGAATCTAATATAGAAAGAAAGTAACTTTCCCAAGGTTACAGCTAGTAAATAGTAGAAATGGACTTTCAAGCCAAGTTATCCATCTGCTTTCAAAGCTTGGGCTATTGATACTACAGCGCAAAGGGAGAGAAGAATAAAGAAAAACATTACCTAATTATGTGGTAAAATTATATAGAATAGTAAAGATCCATGTGTCATGGCCCACGCCTATAATCCCAGTACTTGGGAGGCTAAGGCAGAAGGATCAGAGGTCCGAGGCCAGCCTCAGAAATCTAGCAAGATCCTATTTCAAAATAAAAATAAAAAGGGGTTGGGGGTGTAGGTCAGAGGTAGAATGCCTCTGGGTTCAATCCCCAGCACCCCCCAAAAAAAAGAAAATCAGAAAATAATGAGTGTTGTCAATGATGAAGAGAAATTGGAACACTTGTGCACTGCTGGCAGGAATGTAAAATTGTGCAACTGCTATGGAAAACAGTACAATGGTTCCTCAAAAAGTTAAACATAGAATTATCATTATGAACCAGCAATTCCACTTCTGGGTATATACCTAATGATATTGAAAACAGGGACTCAAACACATATTTACATGCCCTTGTCCAATGCAGGATTATTCACAATAGTTAAAAAATGGAAGCAACCCAAGTGTCCATTAATGGATGAATGGATAAAGAAAATGTGGTATATTCATACAATTAAATATGATTCAGCTCTTCGACGCTTAGTGAAATAAGCCAATCACAAAAGGAAAAAAATTGCATAATTCCACTTATATGAGGTATGTAGAGTAGTCAAATTTATAGAGACAGAAAATAGAATAGTCATTGCCAGTGGGTGGGGGCAAGGGAAAATGAGAAGTTAGTATTTTTTGAATGTGAGGTTTCATTTCGGAATCAGGATAAAATTCTGGAGCCAGGAGTGCACACCTGTAATACCAGTACTTAGAAGTCTGAGACAGGAAAATCACAGGTTCACTGCCAGCCTTAGCAACTTAGAGAGATCCTCAGCAACTTAGTGAAAACCTGATTCAAAATAATAAAAAAGAGATCTCGGGGGTGTGTGGCTCAGAGGTAGAATGCCCCTGGATTCAATCCCCAGTACCAAAAAATAAACTTCTGGAGATGAATGATGGTGATGTTTGTATAACAATGTGAATGTTCTGAACTGTATATTCAAGAATGGTAAACGTAGCCGGGCGTGGTGGCGCACGCTTGTAATCCCAGCATTCGGGAGGCTGAGACCGGAGGATCCGGGTTCGCAGCCAGCCTCAGCTACCTAGTGAGGCACTCCGCAACTTGGTGAGACTCGGTTTCAAAATAAAGAATAAAAAATAGGGCTGGGGGTATAGCTCGGAGGTAGAATGCCCCTGAGTTCAATCCCCAGTATCGCAAAAAAAAAAAAAAAAAAAAGAATGGTAAAAGTAGTAAATTTTACATTATGCATATCTTACCAAAGTAACAACATAAACAGCAAACACTTTAGGGATGTACAAGTTTTGAAGAAACAGCACAGTTCTTCAATACAGCAAGGAACTAGTGCAATGAATACTAGTGCTATGGTTTGAATATGGCCTCTTAAGTTCACGAGTTGGAAACTCAATCCCCAATGCCTCGGTGTGGGAAGTAGGACCTAATAAATGATTAGGTAGTAGTGGGCTTTGCCCTCATGTATAGATTAATATAATTGTTTTAGTTTGGATCAGGAATGTCTCCCAAAGGCTCATATGTTGAAGGTTTGGTGCTCCACTGATGGCACTATTGGAAGGTGGTGGAAACTTTAGGAGACTGAGCCTAGTTCGAGGATGTAGGTCACTGGGGGCATGTCCTTGAAATAGATATATTATCCCTGACTTCATTGATTGACACAATCATTATCACAGGTGGGAGTTAGTTATCTTAGAACAGGATTTGTTTTAAAATGAATGTGATACTTTATTTTTTGGTACTAGGGATGGACCCCAGAGGTATTCTATGTCCAAGCTGCATCTCCCCTCCCCAGCCCTTTTTACTTTTAATTTTGAAACAGGATCTCTCTAAGTTGCTGAGGATCCCACTAAATTACTGAGGCTGGCCTAAGACCTGCAATCCTCTTGTCTCAACTGTCCCAGGTACTGGGATTACAGGCAATGCATCACCACACCTAGCTAAGGGAGTTATTTTTTAAACAATAGAGACATGGGTATTTTTAGAAGCTATAGGAGTTAAAATCTTATAGAACAGAAGGGTTGAAAGTGTATGCAAGAGAGTCATAACTGTTGAAAGGGAGGTTTACGGGAAAGTGGGAAGGATTAGGATCTACATCCCAGGTGGAAGAATTAAATTTGTATGGAAAGAAAGGCCCCTCTTTCATGATGACAAGAGAGATGGGGAGACAAGATGAATCTAGATGGGATTCTAGGAGCATTTGGTAGCAGAAAATTCCTCATTCAATAGCTCCTATTTCTTCTATGAGATAGGAGATAGGAAGCAAAGACATTTGTTGGATGTGAGGAAAGAAGTGGGTTCAGAGATTTAAAGGGAAATTAAGAAATTTTAAAAAGAGGCTGTTAGCCAGACATAGTGTTGTATGCCTTTAGTACCGGTACTTGGGAGGCTGGGGCAGGAGGATCTGCAGATTTGAGGCTAGCCTCAGCAACTTAGAAAGACTGGTTTCAGAAATAAAAAATAAAAAAGGGTTGGGACTGTAGTGTACTTTGGAGATAGAATGTTCTTGGGTTCAATCCCCAGTACCCCACCACAGAAAAAATAGGGGCTGTGAACATATTGGCTCAAAATACATTGAGCAATTGAACTGTAATGAAAAACAGATAAATCAACAATTGTAGTTTGAGAGTTCAGTATACTCTTTTCAGAAATTTCTAAATCAAGAAGACCAAAATATTGGCAAGGTATAGTTGCACACACTTGTAATCCCAAGAGGCTAAAACAGGAGGATTACAAGTTCCAGGCCAGCCTCAGCAATGTAGCAAGACTCTCAACAACTCAGTGAGACCCTGTTTCAAAATAAAAAAGGGCTGGGGTATAGCTTGGAAGTAGAATGCTGCTGGATTCAATCCCCAGTTCTGAAAAAAAAAAAAAAAAGAAGACCTAAACATGATGCAAATCATACATCTGTAAGAGATTTATACCTAGAATATAGAAATAATACTTGCAGCTCCACAGTGGAAAGGCAAATAACCCATTTTATTTTATTTTATTTGGGGGGGGTACTGGGAATTGGACTCAGGGGCATTCTACCTCCGAGCTACATCCTCAGCCCTATTTTTTTATTGTTTATTTTGAAACAGGGTCTCACTAAGTTGCAGAATGCCTCAATAGGTAGCTGAGGCTGGCTGCGAACCTGGATTCTACGGTCTCAGCCTCCTGAATGCTGGGATTACAAGCGTGCGCCACCACGCCCAGCTAATAACCCATTTTAAAAGGGACAAAGAATTCAAATTTATATGTATCCAAAAAACAAATGGCCAGTAACCACAGGAAAAGTTGCTCAACATTGTTAGCCATCAGAGAAATGCAAATCAAAACCACAGTGAGATAGCTTCTCATACCAGGAAGAATGGTTATTATAAAAAGCAAAAATAAATAAATAAATAAATAAATAAATAAATAAATAAATAAATAAATAAATAAATGCTGGCAAGCCGGGCGTGGTGGCGCATGCTTGTAATCCCAGCATTTGGAGGCTGAGACTGGAGGATCCGGGTTCGCGGCCAGCCTCAGCTACCTAGTGAGGCACTCCACAACTTAGTGAGACCCTGTTTCAAAATAAAGAATAAAAAATCGGGCAGACAAGGGAGAGCCGGGGAGTCGGCGCGTGCGCAGCAGTAGCAGCCGCCATCTTGTCGGCCGCCCACAGCAGCAGAAATCTGCCCAAAAGACCTGCAGAGGCCAAACCAGGTCTGTTCTTACAAACTTGCAGGGATTTTTATCTTGCTACTTGCTGACGTTGCTTGTTTTCTGGGGTTTTTTTTACTTTGTTTGCTCCGTTTCTACTCTGTTTTCACTTTGCCTTGCTACAATTTATGTATGATTGTTCAGAGGATTGGTAGCTTTTCAGCTTTTGCTAGATCCTAGAAGTCAACACCTGAAACCCACCAAAGACACCAATAGAGCAGGCAGAAGAAATTCCAGAGTAATTGCAATTCAGTACAAGATACCATTCACAGAGAGAAAATAAAAATAAGAAACC
>PVLC010027860.1:0-21502 GCA_004027655.1 Graphiurus murinus
TATCACACACACACACACACACACACACACACACACACACACACACACACACACACACACACCCCATAACAACAACAAAACCATTGGTCAAACTCCTTTTAAATTTTCTCTTTCTCTCTCTCTTCTTCTTCTTCTTTTTTTTTTTTTTTTTTGTGGTACTTGGGATAGAACTCAGGGGCATACTACCTCCAAGCTACACTCCCAGTCCTATTTTTATTCTTTATTTTGAAACAGGGTCTCACTACGTTGCACAGGGCCTCACTAAGTAGCTGAGGCTGGCCAAGAACCCGGATCCTCCGGTCTCAGCCTCCCAAGTACTGGGATTACAAGCATGCACCACCACGGCCGGCTTCCTTTTAAATTTTCTGCTGTGGTTCTACCATATGAAACTACCCAGGACCCTGTGTTAGATCACCAAACAAACCTATTTTATGATATAGATAACTGTATTATTGACAATTGAGAAAATTAAGGTGCAGGGAGGGACACAGAGTTGGAAAGAGACAAGGTTTGGGCAGAAAGTCTATTGAAGTCAAGCAGACATAGGTCATGGTGGGTCAGAAGAGTGGGCCCAAATATAGAGGGAAGCTTTGTGTGTGTGTGTGTGTGTGTGTGTGTTTCTGTAGCATTAGGTTACTTGATTGTACCCTAAAGCATTTTAGGTCATATTTTCCTCAAGTGACAGATTTCTCTACTGAGTTTCTGCTAATTACTCTAAAATTGCAATAATTCTTTTTAGAGCCCAAACTCAGTGTTAAATTCTTAATACCTAGGATGTGCAGAACAACTAGCTAACTGGGTGCTAGAAACCAGATGGTGATTTTCTGGGCAATTTAGTTGCCCGTGCCTGGTGCCCCCCCCCCCCCCCCGCCAGCTTTGTCTTCTTTGTTTCCTCTCCTACTCCTAGCATCTTCCCAGAGATGCTAAAGGCAGGCACTGACACTCTTTTTCCTTTACCTCCCCTTCCTCTCAATTCTCACCCTTTACCCACTGAATTTCCTTCTCAGGATGGAAAACACAGCCTCATATCCAGGCATCGTGACGCTTCTCTACCCTGGCCCCTTCATCTGGGGCAATCTCCTCTGCACTGTTAAAACCCACCCAGTAGAAGCAAATTGACAACATTCCCTCAAATCTCATTATTGAGATTGCCTCTTAAGACATTTGCGGCAATTCCTGGCAGTTTTCTATATTAAATGGCTAGTTTTAGATGTTTGAAGAGTTTTCTCATCAAGTTGCATAGAGATGTTTATCTAGTATTTGAACTTGAATGGGCTCTCATGATGGTACTGTGCAGGTTTCTGCTGAAATGTTCCCTGCAGGGTTGAAGGAAGTATAAAATCAGTTGCAGTTTTACTCTGCTCCACCAGAAATCCAGAATCCCATGTAAAGGAGACTGAGGAGATGGGAGAGGGAGCTATTCCAGACATGTCAGTACCTTTCTGCTTCATTTGGGGTTGGCTTGGGCACCTGACAGCTAGCTTGGAATACCTCCTCTTATCTACCTGGCGTAACCAGTAGCCTTGGGGGCCCAGCTCTTCAAGTCCCTCCCACCACCCAGCATGCTGCCTGTCCCAGTGTAAGCTAGAGGAGCTGGTCATGGTGACAGCTCATGATGGTGTGTGGCAGCTGGTGAACTAGGAGCTCATCTAGATTTTGCTTCTCCTATAGGTCACCTGCCCTGCCTATGTTCTAGTCACTGCCAGGTAGAGCTGTCAGGGCCATTGGAGGGAGTGGCCGTTCTGCTGCATGTAAAAGGACTTTATTTCCTGAGCCCATTTTTCTTTGCATGAGGCAAACTGTAGGTTCATCTTCTTTCTCAATGCATTCTGCCTTACAAAACAAATTGTACAAGTCCTTTAATTTCCGACGGGTTGAAGTCCTAGCTTGTAGCACTGGTAGCTATTTTACTACAAGGCATCATAGGCCTTTGCTCTTGGAAAAGGAGATTTTCTAATAGAAAGGGGAATAAAATGTGCCCTGTTTTAGCTTAGTGAGCTGAGAGTACCACCAGAACTGATTGACCCCATCTTGTTTAAGAATGAAAATCGAATATGTAGAAACACTTCCAAGCTTTTATTTCAGGTATTTGATTGTTACAGTCTGGCCATTGTTGAAGTTTTCAATCTGTGAATGAAAATATTTGTCTCACTGAATTAACCCCTGATTAATCTCCTAATTGCCATGGGATTGTTAGAAGAGCTAAGCCTTCCATGTGCAAATAGTAACTTCAGTCATTATACCAAGAGTAGAGTTTTAGAGCGAGTGAAACTTTAAAATTAATCTTTCTCTGGAAGTGAATAGTGTCCAAATTTGTCCATTGGAAAACATTTAAACTTTGTAATTTATTGTATTTGTCAATCTGAAAATTATACATGTAGCAGTAAATAGGTTAGTAGGAGCATTTAAATATAGTGTGATTTCTCAAGATAAAAGACCCAAACAAGCTGGGCGTGGTGGCGCACGCTTGTAATCCCAGCATTTGGGAGGCTGAGACCGGAGGATCCGGGTTCGCGGCCAGCCTCAGCTACCTAGTGAGGCACTCCGCAACTTAGTGAGACTCAGTTTCAAAATAAAGAATAAAAAATAGGGCTGGGGGTGTAGCTCGGAGGTAGAATGCCCCTGAGTTCAACCCCCAGTACCGCAAAAAAAAAAAAAAAAAAAAAAAGACCCAAACAATATCCATATTTAATAATATTTGAATATAATGGCAAAAGAAACAAACTTTTAAAAAAACTTTTAGGAGAGATAGCACAAATATTAGGTGTTTGTATGAAATAAATTATTAACTAGGTTTACTTTAGTAAGGCTTTAATTTTGTTACAAAATGGAAAATAAATCAGAGATTATAATGCAAAGTGATTTTTCATATAAAGTTTCATTTCTAAAGGTAAAATTTCCTGTGTCCTTTTTCTCAAATGTGCACTGAGTATTTAAAAATGTATAAAAAGTATATGACAGTGATACAGAAAACAAACTGTATAATCTGAAAAGCAAAATGGTTCAACCGAAGCTGCTGGCATCACAGTGTAATTTTTGCAGACATGAATGATCTTGAGGAAGAAAGGAGGACCACCGAGTTTTCCTTTCACATATCGTCAATCAATATGAGTCTCCAGATTTCCTGAGGGCACCTTTCTAGTTTATTGCCACACTTCTGATTTTTACTACTCTTCTCTTTCAAAAAACATGAAGTCCTATATATAAAAAACAAAAAAGCAACATATGGAAATGAATCTTAAGCAACAAGACAGATCAATTATCAGATCCCCAGAGCTAAAGGAACTGACACCACATACCTGTTTCATGGCCCCTGACTTCGCTTAGACAGCTGCCTCAAGGTTAAGTTTAAATTCACTTTTCAGGTGAAAAGAACACTAATTGGAAATATATATTTTTATATACAACACTGGTTATATTTAGTTTTTTTAGAGAAAATATTAAGTATACCCCAAAATAGAAATACTAACACAAAAGTTCCCAGTAATTTCTCATCCAGTTTCAATAATTATTAATATGATCAATCTTATTTCATCCATTATTTAATCCCCTAGATCTCTTTTTCCTTACCCCTATTATTTCAAAGAAAAGAAAATCCCTAATATTAAACGATTTATGCTGGAACACTTCAGCTTGCCTCTCTAAAATATATGGCTGTTTTGGCTTTACCAACCAGGCAATGTTCAAATTTCCCTGATTGTCTCATAAATGCATTTCATATTAGTTCATTTGAATTGGTATCCAAACATGATCCACAAACTCTATTAGGTTGTATTAAGTCTCTTATTACTTTATCATTTGGTTTTTCTTGCCACTTACTGGTTGAAGGAACTGGGTACTTTTTGTTGTTTATTCACTTACTTTTTCTGATTATATCCCCAAATCAATATCTAAGATGTTGCTCTAGTGTTTCAAACATTGGTTACAATGTAATCACCTGGGAGGTCAAAACAGATTAAAATTCTGTCCTACCTGCAGAAATTTTGATTCAATAGATTTGGGGTACAATCTAGACATGGGATGTTTGAAAGATATCCAGGTATTTCTGTAGTGCAGGTAAAGCTGAGGACCATTGCACTGTCCCTGCAGTTCTTGACTTTCATGTACACTGGAATCCCCCGAGTGCTACACAAATTTCTGATTTTGAGCTCCTGACTTCGGGGAGCTGGGGTATAGCCTTTTTTGTGTGTGGCACTGGTGATTGAACCCAAGGGGCATTCTACCTCTGAGCTACACCCAGCCCTATACTATTTTTATTTTTGAAACAAGGTCTCGCTAGGTTAAGGAGAGTCTCACTATTTGCTAAGGCTGTCCTCGAACCTGCAACCCTCCTGTCTCAACCTCCCAAATACTGGGTGGGATTACAAGCATGTGCCACCACACCTTGCTGTGCTTTGGTTTTTGAAGGCTTAGAACCACTGTTCTAGCCATGTACTTATAATTCCAGTACTTGGGAGGCATATGCTTATAATCCCAGTACTTGGGAGGCTGAGAGAGAAAGATTACAGGTTTGAGGACAGTCTCAGCAATTTAGCAAGACCAACAGCAACCTAGTGAGGCTGTTTCAAAATAAAAAAAGGTCTGGAGATGTAGCTCAGAAGTAGAATGCCCCTGGCCTCAGTCCTCAGTATATATATATATATATATATATATATATATATATACACACACACACACACTTTTCAATATATATATCCTCAGTATATATATACACACACACTTTTCCACTTAAATCCAGATTCAGCATCTTTGCCAAAGCACTTGTTTTGTGTTATACATAAAACCAAGCAAAAGACCCCTGAATAATACACAAAGCCCTTCTCCTGTCCTGTGAAAGTCCATGGACTCTTCATGCAGAAGAGAAGCACCTATGCACCCACAGGGCCAGGACAAAGTAGAATTCAAGAGCCAGGAGTGAAGGGAAGCTCTTGCATAGCTGAGAAAGCTAGTCTCAGGAACTTAGTGAGGTCCTTCACAACTTAGTGAGACCATGTCTCCAAATAAAAAATAAAATGAGAGAAAAAAAAAAAAAGGGGCTGGGGATGTAGCCCAGAGGCAGAATGTCCCTAGGTTCAATCCCCAGTACCACAAAATAAAACAAAAAATAACAAAGGTCATTTTGGAGCCTGCAATTGATTGAATCATTTCAGAATGATACAAGTGAAAGTCCCTGTCACCAAGACGAGTCAGAAGAGACTTACGATGAGGAAGCAGGCTCCCAGCATCACTGCTTTCAATTTTACATCAAGGTCCAAAGGGAATTGGATCCCAAAGTTATCGGCATCTGTGAAGACTTCTCTCAAAAATCCAGTCCAGTGCTTAGAAATTTTGCCAACTGTAGATTCTTCATCAAGAGATTTAATCTACATAGAAAAAAAATCAATGATTTATGAACAATTTACAGCAAGTTATTTTCAAATATTTATATTTATTTATTTATTTATTTATTTATTTATTTATTTATTTATTTATTTATTTTTATGGTACTGGAGATTGAACCCAGGGGCATTCTACCTCCGAGCTATACCCCCAGCCCTATTTTTTTATTCTTTTATTTTTGAAACAGGATCTCACTAAGTTGCAGAGGGCCTCACTAAAGTAGCTGAGGCTGGTCGCAAACTCTTATCCTCTGGTCTCAGCCTCCCAAGTACTGGGATTACAAGCGTGCACCACCATGCCCGGCTTTCAAACATTTATTTTAAAATAAAACAAATATGTTAACATGATGCTTATATGTAACTAGGAACATTCAACCCTTGTTAAATATATATAGACTCCTTTATCTATTTATGGGTACGTGAAAAAACTGTTTCATTGTGCAGATGTAGTTTTGCTGAAATATTAAACATTTTCTATTTTATGTTAATATAGGCAATAATAAATATTTGACATGACCTCAAACAACATTTAAGCAGAAAAAGCTAGAAAATAAATCAGAGCTCGTAATTCATAGCAGTTTTTCCTATAAGTTTCATTTCTAAATGTAAAATTTCCCATGTCTTTTTTCTGATTCACACTGAATATCAAAGAGTATAAAAAATAAATAATCAAGTGATACAGAAAACAGATTAAAATATAACATTTTTTTGTTTTTTTGCGGTACTGGGGATTGAACCCAGGGACATTCTACCATTCTACCTCCGAGCTACACCCCCAGCCGTATTTTTTATTCTTTATTTTGAAACAGGGTCTCACTAAGTTGCAAAGTGCCTCACTAGGTAGCTGAGGCTGGCTGGCTGCGAACATGGATCCTCCGGCCTCAGCCCTCCCAAATGCTGGGATTACAAGCGTGCGCCACCATGCCCGGCTTTATAACATTTTTTTTTTGATGAAATTTCTAGAAGCCATAGAAAGATAAAACTCCCAAGCCGGGTGTGGTGGCGCATGCTTGTCATCCCAGTAATTGGGAGGCTGAGACAGAAGGATCACAGGTTCGTGGCCAGCCTCAGTTACTTAAGTGAGACCCTGTTCAAAATAAAGAACATAAAATAGGGCTGGGGGTATAGGTAGAGTGGTAGAATGCCCCTGGGTTCAATCCCCAGTACCTCAAAAAAAAAAAAAAAAAAGAATTTGCATAGGCGGAAAATGTAAATAGCATGAAGAGCTCATTACCAGCCACTGTGGCTAAGGAAATATGAAATTCTAAGAGCCTAGAAAAGATTGGCGGTGGCCAGACATGGTGGCACATGCCTGTAATCCCTGTACTTGGGAGGCTGAGACAGAAGGATCGCAGGTTTGAGAACAGCCTCAGCAAGTATTGAGACTCTCATCAGCCTAGCAAGTGTTAGCAGGTGATTTGAAGAGTGTTCTTCAACAATCCTGGTTCAGTCTGGCTCTTGCTCTCTAGCGAAAAGCTACTAGAAGATGGCCATCCATTAGCTACTGCAGTTGCAGCCCTAGAACAGCCACATCTCTACAGATCACACCCTGAGATCAATCTGTAGCCCCTTCAGAGCCATCCAGTTGAGCCTTGGTATCACTGAAACTCAGCTGACCTGCAGACCCATAAGCATGAGAATAAATGCTTCTTGGCTTTTGTTTTGGGTGCTGGGGATTGAACTCAGGAGCTTTCTATCTCTGAGCTACACCCCCAACCCTTTTTATTTTTTGAAACAAGATCTCACTAAATTGCTGAGACTGATCTCCAACCTGTGAGCCTCCTGTCTCAGTCTCTCAAGTCTTGGGATTACAGGCATGCACCACGCCACCCAGCACGCTTCTTATTTTAAGCCACTGATTTTAGTGACTCTTGCCATCTACATGGGATGGAAGGTCTCCCTGTCTCTATTCTACTCATCCCAGGAGTAACTGTCTCACAGTTTCAACTACCATTTGTATGGTGTATGCTACTGTCAACATGGTTAACGTTATAATGTCAGACAATAATGCACTAATAAAAGCATATGAAAAAGAAACTTCTTTTTCCACTATAAAACCAAGATCCAATGTGACCCAAATACAAACTATTAGGTTCCCCCCAAATCAATGATTTTTTTCCCAAGATTCTTAACATGGAAAGTTCTATCATTATTCATCCACCCTTTTCAAGCATCAGACATCAGAATAATAAGACATTAGAATCATCTCCAAACTTTTTCACCCTCAATTGACAGCAAATTCATTAAAAAAAAAAAAAAAAAGCCCCATGCAGTACACCAATGACATGTATTTTGAATTATTATTTCTTCTTTGGAATGACTCCTGCCCCTGCAGTAGAGCAGGCTTTTCATATCTTTTTTCCTCAATGTCCCCATGGCTATTGTAGTCCCTTAGAGTAATAATTCCTGCTTTAAGATGTCAACCATCTGAGTGACTACTTCTCAATTCTGTCAAAGATGGTACCCAGCTACCATCATTGTAGATGCAGAGGAGAGACATGAATTCATTACAGATAAGAGATGCTTTAAGGCATCCAATGGGAAATATTCCTGGATAAAACCTAAATTCCTAGCCAGGCGTGGTGGCGCACGCTTGTAATCCCAGCATTCGGGAGGCTGAGACCAGAGGATCCAGGTTCGCAGCCAGCCTTAGCTACCTAGTGAGGCACTCCGCAACTTAGTGAGACTCGGTTTCAAAATAAAGAATAAAAAAAATAGGGCTGGGGGTATAGCTCGGAGGTAGAATGCCCCTGAGTTCAATCCCCAGTACCCCCCCCCCAAAAAAAAACAACTAAATTCCTTAGCATTAAATATAAGAATTTCTCAATGCTTCTCCAGCATTTTCATTTATTTTCCAAAAATAAATAAATTAATGAACAAATAAAATATATGCCAACTCAAATTTCTGTTAATGTTGATCCCTAAAAGAGCAATTATTTTTTAACTTCTCCAGATCTGTGAGAGATATTACATACCCTACATACAGAACTATTATTATAATACCCCTATAAGATGTCTTTACACATACATATTACATATATACACACAAAATACAAATCCCTTTTTAAAAATCAGCCAGGCATAGTGGCGCATGCTTGAAATACCAGTACTTGGGAGGCTGAGACAGGAGGATGGCAGGTTTGTGGACAGCTTTAGCTACTTAGTGAGGCCCTCCACAACTTAGTGACAACTTGTTTCAAAATAAAATAGGGCTGGCGTTGTAGCTCAGAGGTAGAGTGCACCTGGGTTTAATCCCTAGTATCACAAATAAAAAACAAAAACCAAAAAACTCTATACCAGATTTTCTAGGAGAAAAGAGAAATCAAGGTGAAGTCCTAAAATCCTTCCATCTTTAAACTTTTGCAACTAATTTTAAGTCTAATCCATCTATTGCAGGACCTCATAATGAAATTCTCCTATGTAGTAAAAATAAACATGTTCTAGTTTCCAAAGGTCTAATTTAATACAAGGATAATTCAGAGACCACAGTGAAGCATAATTGGGCAAAATGTGTATTATATACTGTTGCTCCTTATATGTTGGCCATAGGTGCCAAGACCCCCACTGGTGGGAACCTGAAACGGCAGACAGTACTGAACTCTTGTGTATGCCATGTTTTAATCCTATACATGCCCTTGGTAAGTTTAATTTATAAATTAGGCACAGTAAGAGATTAACAACAACTACTACTAATAAAATGAAAAAATGTAACAGTATTTATTATGTAGTAAAGTCACGTGGATGTCATCTCTCTCTTTTTCACTCCATATATCTTACTGTACTATGCTCATCCTTCTGCTAATGATGTGAGACGATACAATGTCTATGTGATGAGATGCAGTGTGGTGACTGACACAGGCAGTGACACAGAATGAGTCCACTATGCAAGGGTTCCATGAGCACTAGCACTGAGCCGCTGCCCCGGGCGGGCTCATTACTGACCACTGCTACTGGGTCACAGCAGCATTCTTACAGCGAGGGCAGGATGGGAAGAGGGGTCACACATGTCCAGACTGGTGGAGCAGAATGTCACGAGATTTCACCACACGCCTCAGAATAGCATGCGAGTTCAAGTGTAGGAATTGTCTCTGGAAAATTCCATTGAATATTTTCAGGCCACAGTTGGCTGTGGTAAATGAAACTGCAGGGAGTGAAACTGTGGGGGAAAAAAAGTAGTTTCTTTACTAAAACTATTTGTGTAACTGGGTTTACAGTAGGAACACAGAGATGTCAAGACTTTCTGAAAATGAACTAGACCACCTATGGCCTAAATGCAGATTAAGGAAGGGTCCGTGGGTTTGGGAAACCAGACTTAGATAAGGTTAGTGTTCTATTTCAAATACACAGTGTCCTCATACAGAAACCACCATGTTTAAATGCCAGATATTTTGCTTTGTGTGTGTGTGTGTGTGTGTGTGATGCTGGGGACTGAATCAAAGGGCATTCTACCTCTGAGTTATACTCCCAGCCCTTTTAGTTTTTATTTTGAAACAGAGTCTTGTTACGTTGCTGAGGCTGGCCTTGAACCTCCAATTCTCCTGTCTCAGCCTCTCAAGAACTGTGATTACAGGTGTGTGTCACTATGTCAGCTCCATTGCTTATTTCTTTTAGATTGCACATATCTGCTTCTCTTTTTTTCTTTTTGCCATAATCAACATTGACCTCTATAGTAGTGACCATCACTCTGACTAAAGTTAAATATGTGAACACATTATCTCTCTCTCAAGCTATGAGTACATAGAATTTATCTTATGTATTCCTGACTCCTTGTAATACTACACTTTTCTTAGAAAAGCAATTCCCATAAACATCATGACATGTCTTACCTCAAAATCAACATCTGCACAGCAACTGCACGGAACACAAGGACCGGAAAGTTTTAGTACATCCTCTCTTCTCTCATTTTGAATTGAAAACTTGGGCAGACATGGGTGCCAGGTCTGAGTGACATAACCTACTGGTACACCAGGAGGAGCTTGGATTTCTAGCTACAAAAGCAAGAGAGTATGTGTGAATGCAATAATAGTTGTAATGTCTAGATTCAATGAAAGATTGAAAATTCTTGCTAAACTACTTTGCAAATTGTCCTGATAATTGTCCATTCACCTCCTGAAGGCAGCAGGGGAAGCAACAGCTGCTACATCTTAGTGGTCTCTCCAGAGTTATAATCTCTCGGCCCAGATTATCAAGGATCCTCAAGGTAAAAGGTCTAGATGCCCCACAGACATTGCGAGTGCAGCAGTCCGTGTCTTCTACTGCAAAGTAAACCCTCTGTCCAAGGCTGTTCTTGATTTCATATTTGTTATTAGTTTCAAAGCCTGTTAAGACTAAACACATAAAAAGGGAAGTTGTAGTCATTCTTATGTGAAGAATACTGGATTTATCCTAAGATATTATAATATCTAGTTATGCCGGCTTGGGAAGCTACCTAGGCCACACAGGAAAGAGGAAAAGGAGAGATGATTAGAAATTATCCAGCTCGGAAGAACAACAACAAACAAACAAGGCAAAGGGAAAGGAGAAGGAGAGGTTACTGAGGTAAGAAGAAAGCAAGTCCTTAACAGAGGCATGGAAAAGAAAACAAGTCATATTTTTTAATTCCATAGGCAGTCACAAAGGGATACTGCGCAGCACAAGGTTGGTGTGACACAGCAGCTGCACACAGGGGTACCAGGTGTACACAGAGTACATCCCCGTTACGGAGGGGTTACAGGGTGATCGCTGTGTTTATGTTCTATGATATACTATATTAAATAGGTTGGTTTAGGATTTTGTTTTAGAAATTATACTTTTATCTTATCTTCTGCACTGTTTGAGCAAAGCAGTGAGAGGGCTTACTCACTGAACACATGTGAAAAAGGACAGAGACAAAATGGAAGGTGGATTAAGAACATCACACTGGGCCCAGGGCCCGGTTTAGCTCTGCAGGAGTTGCTGAGAGGTGGGAGCCGAGAATTAGGTGGCAGGGTAAGAAGGTACTTGGCAACCAGGGCTTCAACTCAAAATGTCTAGACCGTGGACATGCTGACGTGGGCTCCACACCTTACCACGGCAGATCTCCTTGGCAGGGAAGCACAGTGTTAAATGCTGACGCAAATGGCGTCTTACCAAAGCTTCCTCTCATTAATCTACACACTGGAGATCTCTGCTTTCTTAGGACCAATTCGTGTTACCGTTTGTCCACAGACATCAAACGCTTGGCTCACTGTCTGTCAGAGCCTGAGCAAGATACAAAGGGGTTAAAAGAGAGGTGTGGAGAACAAAGCAGCCTCCAACGTCTGCAGGGAAGGACTTCTGGTCAGATAGAGATGTCTCTCAAAGTCCTGTCTCCGAGAGCTCCCTCAAGAGTGTGGGGATTCAGAGTCCTGAGCCCCATTCATTAGACCCCCACGACCTCCACATCTGCCACAGCCCAATGTTGGTAAGAAAAAATTAATCTGATTTTGAGAGGGCATTTATTATCTAATTTTTTCATTGGTAGATTTAGCTCAGAAACTTTACTTGTTGAACAACATGGGTTTATATAATCTGTAAGTTTCCTTCTGGCTACTAAGAATAGAAAAACTAACAAAGGAAAAGAACTCCATGTTCATGGGCTTCTTTTCTATTAAGTTTTGAATCAAGGAAAAAAACGTGTCTGTTATATGCTCAGATGCTAACAGAAACCAAGTAATCTTCATCTTACTTATAGTACTCATAATACGAAAGACAGAGATTATTCAGTTGGAAGAAAAAAAAATCAAGTACAGCCCCTTTTAAAAAATGGCATAATTAAAGCCGGGCGTGGTGGCGCACGCTTGTAATCCCAGCATTCGGGAGGCTGAAACCGGAGGATCCGGGTTCGCGGCCAGCCTCAGCTACCTAGTGAGGCACTCCGCAACTTAGGGAGACCCGGTTTCAAAATAAAGAATAAAAAATAGGGCTGGGGGTATAGCTCGGAGGTAGAATGCCCGTGAATTTAATCCCCAGTACCAAAAAATAAAATAAAAAATAAAAAAAATAAAAATAAAAAATGGCATAATTAAATTCTAGGAAATTTGAAATTTACTTTACATTTCATGATTAAAATGTTTCATTTTTCGCAAATATTTCAAAAGCTTATAACTCTAAAAAGAGGTAAGTGATGTGCTACATATGATATCTGGCTCTTTGGATTTATGAAATAAAATATACCACAGAATAAAATATTTTTTAAAATTCAGAATACAAATTTTCAAACAATAAAGACTTCCCTTTCAGAGAAATGTTAGTTTTGAGAAACAAAACAAAATCAAGAACATTATAAATATCTAATAATTTAGATTTAAAAAATTTAAATATAAAGCCAGGCGTGGTGGTGCACGCTTGTAATCCCAGCATTCGGGAGGCTGAGACCGATGATCCGGGTTCGCAGCCAGCCTCAGCTACCTAGTGAGGCACTCCGCAACTTAGTGAGACTCGGTTTCAAAATAAAGAATAAAAAAAAAATAGGGCTGGGGGTATAGATCGGAGGTGGAATGCCTCTGAGTTCAATCCCCAGTACTGAAAAAAAAAAAAAAAATAGGACTGGGGATATAGCTCAGAGGTAGAATGCCCTTGAGTTCAATCCCCAGTACCGCAAATAAATAAATAAATATAACAGGTGACAATTTTATGATTTAATAAAATCCATTCTCTACAGCTCATGTTCAAATTTCTACCAGTGGAAAGGAACTTTGCAAATAGGTGAAGATGGATTTAGCAAATACATTCTACAAATCAGCAATTTTCATTAGACTCATGTCTAGAAGGAAGACCCCATGGTTCAAACACTCGCCCAGGGCCTCATTCCTGGGTAGCTGTCCTTTCTGACTTTATTCCTGGAGCCAAGGAATCACCTG
The DNA here is from genome assembly GCA_004027655.1 of Graphiurus murinus. Lineage (NCBI taxonomy): Eukaryota > Metazoa > Chordata > Mammalia > Rodentia > Gliridae > Graphiurus > Graphiurus murinus. The sequence goes on from PVLC010027860.1 coordinate 13,238, forward strand.
GCCCTTGCAGGAAGAGGCCTTGGCCTACTGGTTAGCACTTCCAACCCTGCAGAGTGCCTGCATCCCAGCTGTCAATCTACAGCTAAGGGGACACATCTTCTATGGGGCTCATCTGCACTCCCAAAGGAAATCAAGAGCACAAGCGACAATTTTCCAAATATTCCCTTCCAAATCCAAAACCATCACTCACTTTGGAAATGTACTAAGGGAACTGAACGATCACGTGCAGCTCTGTGCCAGTCCAAGGGGATTACAAAGTGGGGAGAAAACAGGTGAAGTGATAGAAGGACAGTGTTATCTTTTTGAGTGATTTGAAGAAAGAGACAAGCAAAAGTAAGTCTTGGTTGTTTTCTTCTAAGTTAGTGTCTACACCATCACGGCCAATGCCCTTCATGATAGTATTTACCAGCAAGGCATGGTGGCTTGTAATCCCATCATTTGGGAGGCTGAGACCGGAGGATCCGGGTTCGCCAGCCTCAGCTACCTAGTGAGGCACTCTGCAGCTTAGTGAGACCCGGTTTCAAAATAAAGAATAAAAAATAGGGCTGGGGCTGTAGCTTGGAGGTAGAATGCCCCCGAGTTCAATCCCCAGTACCAATAATAATAATAATAATAATAATAATAATAATAATAATAATTGTTGGTAATGTTCATGGTATAATTATTGTAAAGGGGGACATTTGCAAATAACTTGACTTAGCTGTCTCACATGAGAGTGCTGTAATTGTGGTGGTTGATATGCCTTTATCTGCATAAACCTCTTCTCTCTCTAGAAATACAATGAATACAAACCTTCCAGAAGTTCAGTTTGCTGTTGAACCAGAATCTGATCTATCTATTAGAGAAAAGAGAAAAGTTCATATAATCAATGATCAATAGTTAATGACAAATGTTTAAGTTTATAATAATTTTAAAAATAAAACTAGTTAATTTTTGTTGTTAGCATTTTTTTTGGCGGTACTCTGAGCTACATCCTAATCTCTATTTTTTTATTTTCAAACAGGGTGTCATTAAGTTGTGGAGGGCCTCACTAAATTGCTGAGTAGTCTTGAAATAACATGCTTGAGCCGGGCGTGGTGGCACATGCTTGTAATCTCAGCATTTGGGAGCCTGAGACCAGAGGCTCGGGGTTCGTGGCCAGCCTCAGCTACCTAGTGAGGCACTCCGCAAGTTAGTGAGATCCGGTTTCAAAATAAAGAATAAAAAATAGGGCTGGGGGTATAGCTTGAAGGTGGGATGCCCCTGAGTTCAATCCCCAGTAACGCAAAAAAAAAAAAAAAAAAAAAAAATCACACGCTTGTAATCCCAGTACAGTACTTGGGAGGCTGAGACAGGAGGACCTTAGGTTTGGGATCAGCCTCAGGTACTTAGTAAGTCCCTCCACAAATTAGTGAGACCCTGTTTCAAAATAAAGAATAAAAAAATGGGACTGGGGGTATGGCTCCTGGTTCATTCTCCTGTACCACAAAAGAAAAAAAAAAAAAATTCAATCCTGTCTCAACAACACACTTGCAAGGCAAGCATTTTGCTGCTGAGCTACACCCCAGCCAATATCCCAGTTAATATTTTAATTGATCAATTATTTATTGAAAAAAATTCACCATTAATGTGGAAAAATTTAGAACAAATAAAATTGATGTACACTGGAATTCCTGTAAATATTGGTAACTCCTTTATTCATTTAAAAAGGCCATTTTAAAAGTTAAAAATTTCAGGTGTACTTGCCATCCTCGGTTGTAGTCACTAAGTTTTAATGAGATTCTGATTTTTAAAATTTTATTTTGGAGTATTTCTTGAATATAATAATGACCCCGAATTCCTATGTGTAGCTTGAGATCATTGTAGAAAACTAAGTTACTATGCCAAAAAGACAACTGATTTACAGAAAACTGGCTGGATAGAACAAGAATACTTGTCTATTTCTATTTCACTGACCTGATTTCTCACACCAAATAAATGTTAAACCTCATATTGCTGAAATTTCTATCATGTTGTATAGTGGAATCCTGACCTCAACTTTTTCCTTATTGGTGGCATTTATAAAATTGTGTCTTCCAAGGAACAAAAGCAGCCTTATAAATATGTAGTTTTATTGGTTATAAAAAGGTAAGTCAACCAGGTGTGATGGCATGTACCTGTAATCCTGGTACTTGGGAAGCTGAGACAGGAGGATCTCAGGTCATGGGCAGCCTCAGGAACTTAGTGAGGCCCTTTGCAGCTACATAAGTTTTTTTATACAATAAAAAAATTAAGAATCATGTCGGGGAAAAGGGGAGTTTCCTGGGGAAGTCTCTGGTTTCCCCCAGGCGGGGCCTCTCCCCTGGAATCAGCGTGGAGAAGCCCGCCGCAGTCGGCAGCTGGAGCACCTCGTCCTCGTCCTGAGCCGAGTCCACTCTGGCGAAGTCAGGATCCAGGGAGTTGGTGTCACCGTCTCCTGTACCTGGTTTCCTGGGAGCGACTTGGTTGTTGACGCGGGCCCTCTGCCCCTCCTCTGGAGCGAATCTGTTGGCTCCAGGTCCAGCACGCAGCAGCAGCAGGTGCGGGGACGCGGGGACAACCCTCCCGGCGACCCTCCAGCCCTTGCGGGCGCGCGATGGGGTCGGGGTGCGGGGGAGGCTCCTGCTGGTCCCCGGGCGGCCCGGCTCCCCTCCTCCCCGCGCTGCAGCTCTTGCGGGAGCTGCCTGGGGCTCGGGCGCGCTGGGGTGCCCGGGGAGGAGGGTCCCCTCGGCGGCAGCTCAGGCGATGGCGGGCAGGCTGGCCTCTGCGCCCTCCTCCGCCCGCGTGTCTCCTGGGCTGGCTGGCTCTCCTCCTCGGCGGCTGGGGATGGGGGCGCCGCACCCCGATGCTCGGCCTGCCCCGCCGCCCGCCTGGCCTTGGATGAGCAGGCAGGTCGCCATGGCGAGGTCAAGGTCCTTCACCACCGACAGCCAGGCCTGGCGCGGGTCGCACCCCAGGCGCTGCACGACGGTCAGGATGGCGGGGTTCCGGCGTTTGGGGAGCCCTGGGAGGAGGTGGTGAGTGCCCTCACCCCGCTCAGCCGCGGGCGCCCAGGACTTCTGCAGCGCGGCCTCAGGTCGGGCGCCCCAGGACTTCTGCAGCGTGGGCCCCAGGACTTCTGCAGCGCGGGCCCCAGGACTTCTGCAGCCACGGGCGCCCCAGGACTTCTGCAGCGCGGCCTCAGGTCGGGCGCCCCAGGACTTCTGCAGCGCAGCCTCAGGTCGGGTCGCTGATGAGGCTTCGGGCTGGAGGAACCGTGAGCGGCACCGAGCACCTTCCCCGCAGCGCCTGCTCCCTCGGCTGCTCCTGGGCCGTGGCGCTGAGCGGGAGGCGGCCCGAGCACACAGGAGAGGACGACCGCACCTCGGAGCCGCGTCCTCGCCCTGGTGGACCTCTGGGGCGCAGTAGCGGGCAGTGCCGCAGGCGGTGGTCAGCTTCTGCCGGGGGTGAAGCGGCGGCTCAGCCCAAAGTCAGTCACGTTGACGGTCCCCTCGGCGTCCAGGAGGGTGTTCTCGGGCTTCAGGTCCCGATGAAGGATGCCCTGCTCGTGGCAGTAGTGCACCGCACTCACCACCCGCCTGAACACCCTCCGGGCCTCCTCCTCCAGGCAGACTGCCAGATGCGGCAGCGGCCCGGCTCACGAGCTCCATCACCAGGTAGACGTAGTCGGCCGAGTCTAGGATCCCGAGCAGCTGGACCACGTTGGGGCGCTCCACTGTCCTCAGGATGGACACTTCGGATGGAAGGAACGGGCTGTCCCTAAACAAGACCTTCACGGCCACCTCGTCCCGGTGAGGATATGGCGGCCAGTGTGACCCAGGCAGAGCCGCCCTTGCCCATGTCCCTCAGGACCAGCTACTGGTCCATGAGGCTATCCTGCAGGGAGAGCTGGCCGTGAGGCCTGGCCTGGCCTCTCTACTCTCTCTCCTAGCACTGTCCATCGAAAGCTGAAATAGTGACTAACGATGCTAACAAAAGAAAACAACAAACCAACAAACAAAAGTACAGCAAAACAACAAACCCAAACAAACCAATACACACACACACACACACACACACACACACACACACAAAACAACAAAACCAAAAACCCAAACCAACAAATCAGATCCAAAGCCACCAATACACCAAAAAGCACTATCTTGGAATCCGACAGGTCACCACCAAGAGCTCCCTGTACTAATGGACAAAAACCAGCCACCTCGAGGGCCTTATATAGCCGCTCCTCGAGACCCCATCACAAGGGCTCCTTGTGAGGTCACATGGCCAGGTCAAGGCTGGGTGTGGCCCAGTGTGGCCAGCTTACTTTTTGGGTCTCCAAGACTTTTCCAGTTTAATAAGAATAAGGACTCTAGAAATTTTTTAGCTTCAGTTGATTGTGGAGGCTGATGTTTACTTGTTTAGAAATTAAAATTTGAGCCGGGCGTGGTAGCGCACGCTTCTAATCCCAGCATTTGGGAGGCTGAGACCGGAGGATACGGGTTCGCTACCTAGTGAGGCACTCCGCAACTTAGTGAGACTCGGTTTCAAAATAAAGAATAAAAAATAGGGCTGGGGGTACAGCTCGGAGGTAGAACGCCCCTGAGTTCAATCCCTAGTACAGCAAAAAAAAAAAAAAAAAAAAAAATTAAAATTTGTAGGATGCTTCATGTTTTTTTCATTTCTAGTCAAAAAAATCGAAGTTTTTTACTTTTAAAGACATATCTACACTCAAGGTATTCAATTTATTTTTCTTTCTTTTTTTTTTTTTTTGGTACTAGTGATTGAACCCAGAGGCATTCTAACTCCAAATTATATCCCCAACCCGACTCTATTTCTTATTTGGAAATAGGGTCTCACTAAGTTCTGGAGTCCCTCAGTTGTTGAGCCTGGCTTTGAACCCGAGATCTTCCTGTCTCAGAACCTGAGATCCTCCTGTCACAGCCTCCCAAGTACTGGGATTACAGCATGCACTACCACCCCCGGCTAATTTCTTTTTTCATCTTGAAATGATTGGGGTCAAAAGAACGGTAGCACAACACTCATATCATGGTAAGAAAATGCTGTTCCCAAAGACACCATAGGGCATGTTATTAACTTTTACGGGGTTGAGTGTTCATCTTGTTCACCCCATAAAATCCTTCCCCATCACATTTGTTTTATTTAATCACTTTTAAACTTTTATTGGTGCATTGTAATTATACATTATAGTAAGATTGGAAGTGATACAGCCCTCCACAGCTTAAAAAAAAAAATACTGAAATTCAGCAATAAGATTTATTTAAAGTTCTTTTCTTTGCAGTACTGGGGATTGAACTCGGGCATTCTACCTCTGACCTTCACCCCCAGCCCTATTTTTTATTTTTTATTTTGAAACAGGGTCTCACTAAATTGCAGTGGTTCTCACTAAGTAGCTGAGGCTGGCCATGAACCTGCCATCTTCCTGTCTCAGTCTCCTCCCAAGTGCTGGGATTACAAGCCTGCACCACCACACCTGGTTTAAAGCGTCTTTCATTCCAAGGAAACCAGACTAGAATGAGAGGCACGGGATGGGATTCAGTACCAAAGTCCAGATTAAAAAGCCTTCCATTTCTATAGGTTTCTACCCTGAGGTATGTACGTGACGTCTCTGGGCCTCACTTCTCTCCTACATCATAGATTTGTGTAAGGATTAAGTGAGATACTTAATAAATATATGCTATTGGCTACTGTGGCATGTTGATTTCAAGATCACAGGAAACAATGAGCTCATACATGTGGATTTTGCTTAAGATGTTAACCTGACCTAGAAGAAGTAATGTTAGCAGAGAAATCCCATTGCTCTACCATTTTAAACTCCAGTGAATTATTAATTTGTTACTCTTGTTAAGCTGGAAGCATAGCTTCAAGGAGTGTTCTATGTATTTGCATTTACCTGAGTTAAATATTCCAATCCAGGTGGGCAGCCCAGGGGGAGTGGAGGTGCTGGCATCCACGGCATCCCTGCAGGCACACCTGGATGATGTTGGACAGGAAAGCTGGCTGGGCCAGCACCTGCATAGCCAGCTGGTGGGACTGGATAGCCAGCTGGTGGGACTGGGTAGCCAGCCTGGGGCCCTGGATACGCACCCTGGGGCCCTGGGTAGCCAACCTGGGGCGCAGCATAACCGGCATGTCCTGGAGGTCCTGAAACAAAAACCAGTGAAATGATTCGTAAATGTACAGGAAAAAATGGAATCATTAATTCATTTGGAATTACCCCAGCTTTCTGCAAACTGACTTCTCAACTCAGAAATCCTATATCTGTGAAGTTCCGGGTATATTTTTATCTTTCAGAGGGTTTCCAATGCAATATCTGTGGTTTCATATCCACTTATATTTTGAGGGTGGTGGACTGTAAACAAAGCATGCAGCCTTACTTTGACTGTAAAAAAAAAACTCAGATGGAAAAAAAACATGCTTTAATACATGAGAAAGTGAAAGAACTATGACCTAGAGTTACCTTCGTAAGTATTCTGGCATGCTTCCATGGACGAGAGAGATGGCATTGGGTAGTAGATCCAAAGTAAAGGCTTTGAGTCATTATTTAAGGGCCAAAGCACCCTGAACAAAATGAATATTCTAGAATTCTAACAAATGCTATCTCCTATATGTGTGCATCTGGTGTGAGTTTTCCCTCTCTCCCCAAGGAATGTTGAGGAAGATTTGAAGACATTTTTGTCACATCTGTCAGAAGAGTGACACTGGCAATCTAGTGGGTAGAAGCCAGGGACACTGCAAAACATCCTAAATTGCCCGTAACAGTTCCCTGAAAACAAAGAATTGTCCAGCCCCAAATGCCACTGTCCCAAGTGCCACTGTTGAGAAACCCAGGGACGGCAGTAAAAGCATGTCATTCCTTCTAGAACATTCCAGATGCTTCTCTGGGTCCACAGTTAGCCTGGAGTTTTGATTCACGGTGTATTTCTTTCCTAATTCTCTACACTAAACACCAATAAATTCTATAATGACAGTTTAGAAATTTAAATTTCACAATTTAGCATATTGTGCTCTCTGGAAAATAGTTTGAGATGCAAGAAAGGCAAAAAAAACTTGTAAGAGGCAAAATCCTTTTAAATATGTTAATAAGGGTCTGGTGTGGTGGCGCACGCTTGTAATCCCAGCATTCGGAGGATCCAGGTTCGAGGCCAGCCTCAGCTACCTAGTGAGGCACTCCGCAACTTAGTGAGACTCGGTTTCAAAATAAAGAATAAAAAGTAGGGCTGGGGGTATAGCTGGGAGGTAGAATGCCCCTGAGTTCAACCCCCAGTACCAAAAATAAATAAATAAATAAATAAATAAATAAATAAATAAATTAATTAATTAATTAATTAATAAGGAAAATAGAAAAAGAAATGTACTAAGTATGTACTCTATTCTCTTTGAATGTGATTGCAATAAAGCTTTCTAAGCTTATTTACAGAGCAGAAATTCCAGAGAAATGGAATGTATTTTCAAAGGACTGTGCACCACAGGATTTTAACATCAAAAGCCAAGCAAAATGGAATACTCAGAATAGGCAATTTGTAAGTAATTTTAAATGGAACACTTCTGACAAAATTCATACGCTATTAAAAAATAAAGCTAACAAAGTTGGTGTAATTTGTGAGTATGTCTGGAATTGCCCTGCATTAGAATGGGCAAAAAGATTTAAAATTAGTATAGGTGGGAAGAACTGCAGAATAAGGAACTTTTGTCACATAATTAGTAACACCTTTCAGTAGCAATCTTTAAAACTATTTTGTTTTTACTATATTGTTGTTCTAGTTATGTGAAATAAATTGATATGTTGCAACAACGGACTAAAACCTCTTAGTAATGCTCCCCCCACCACCTCGGTACTGAGCTACTCACCCAGCCCTATTTTTTTTGAAGAAACGTCTCCTAAGTTGCTAAGGCTGGCCTCAAATCTGCAATCCTCCTGTGTCAGCCTCAGAAGTACTAGGATTACAGGTATGTACCACCACACCCAGCTATAATAATTCTTTTTTTTTTTTTTTTTTTTTGCGGTACTGGGGATTGAACTCAGGGGCATTCTACCTCCGAGCTACGCCCCCAGGCCTATTTTTTATTCTTTATTTTGAAACCGAGTCTCACTAAGTTGCGGAGTGCCTCACTAGGTAGCTGAGGCTGGCCGCGAACCCGGATCCTCCGGTCTCAGCCTCCCGAATGCTGGGATTACAAGCGTGCGCCACCACGCCTGGCTCAATAATTCTTTTAATAAAACTTTTATACTAGCCGGGCCACCACTAGCGTGGTGGCGCACGCTTG
>PVLC010027861.1:0-21499 GCA_004027655.1 Graphiurus murinus
AAAAAAAAAAAAAAAAAAAAAAAAAAAGGGTGTGGTGTGTCTCATCTTTGGGAAGCTGACACAGGAGGATCATAGGTTCGAAGCCAGCCTCAGTAATTTAGTGAGGCTCTTAGCAACTTAGCGAGACCCCATTTCCAAATAAAAAATAAAGCCAGGCGTGGTGGCACATGCTTGTAATCCCAGTACTTGGGAGGCTGAGACTGGAGGATCTGAGTTCATGGCCAGCTTCAGCTACTTAGTGAGGCCCTCCTCAACTTAGTGAGACCCTGTTTCAAAATGAAAGAATAAAATAGGGCTGGGGGTATAGCTTAGAGGTAGAATGCTCCTGGGTTCCATCCACAGTAACACAATCACACACACACACACACACACACACACACACACACACGGCTGGAGGTGTTGCCCTGGGTTCAAACCCCAGTACCAAAAACAAGACAAAACAACAAAAAGACACAAAAGAAATAAATTCTTCTAGTGTTCACTAGCACAGTGGGATGACTATAGTTCACAATAACCTATTTTATATTTTTACCAAAAACTGGAAGAGAGATGCTCAAAGAGGCTCCAAACTTAAAGAAATGATAAGTTGGAAATGTTAATTACCCTGATTTGATTGGTAGATTCTGTATACATGTGTTGAAATACCACAGTCCCCCTTAAATATGAGCAATTATTAAATGTTAATCACAAGAAAAAGAATGAAAAATGTTTGTTTAAAATTTTACAAAACAATCTGCAGCTGTCTAAGTCCCTTATATAAAATGATACAACTTTTGCATATAACCTATACACATTCTCCCATATCTCTTAAGTTATCTCTACATTACTTATAACACCTAATCTAATGTAAATGCTTTGTAAATAGTTGTAGGAAGAATAATGGAAATAAAAAGTCTGTTCAGTAAAATAAATAAATAAATAATAAACTAAAATAAAATAGGGCTGGGGGTGTAGCTCAGAAGTAGAATGTCCCCTGGATTCAATCTCCAACACCTCCCCCCCCCCAAAAAAAAGCAAGTCATTCTAGCATACCTAAAACCAAAGACATAGCTGGGCATGGTGGCACAGGCTTGTAATCCCAATACTTGGGAGGCTGAGACAGGGGAATCACAGAGTCACAGCCAGCCTCAGCTACTTAGTGAGGTCCTCTGTAACTTAATAAGACCCTGTTTCAAAATAAAAAAAATAAAATAGGACTGGGGTGTAGCTCAGAGGTAGAGTGCCCCTGGATTCAATCCCCAGCATCAAAAATAAATAAATAAATAAATAAATAAATAAATAAATAAATCCAATGACATTCTTATATGTAGTTACTAACAAGTATCGGAATTAGGAAATTAGCTTTGATATCAACTATTATCTAATCTATAGATCTTATCAGATTTAATAAACTGGCCCAATAAAGTCCTTTCTAGAAAAAGAAAGACCTAGGTCATGCATCATATTTAGTAATGTCTCTTTCATATCCTTTAATCTAGAACAATCCTGTGTGTAGTTTTTCCCTTTTTTTATGACAAGTGACATTTCTGAAACATGTAGGTCAGTTATGTTTTAGTTAGAACATCATTTTGGGTTTGTTAATGTTTCCTTGTGATGAGTTCATGTTGTGCCAGTTTGGCAAGAGGATTCCAGGGCAATGCTGTGTTGGTCTTGGTGTGTCAATTTATTCTGTTTTTGTAGATGTTAACATTGGCCACTTGATGGGTTTATAGACCTGTCTGACTCCTCCCCTGGTCCATCAGGTCCTTCTGAAGATCAAAGCCTGATTCATACTGGAGTCCCTGCACTTGAGTGCTCAGGGGTGCCAGGAGGCAAGAAAAAAACACCTGTGGAACCTCTCCCTTGTGCCGGATTCTGTGGTTGCTTCTCATTTAAGACTCACAACAACTCTGTAATTAGTGGTTGTTATGCTCATTTTATAGACGTGTTCAATGACAGTGAGTAATTTGCCCAAGGACACTTGACTGGTAAGTGGTAAAGCCAGATTCAAATCCAGATCTGTCTGTTGCTTCCCATAATGGTAATGCCTGGGGGCCGACAGACCTACCTAGTCAACAGCATTTGTTGCTTTGAATAAATGTTAAAAAGAAGAAGGAGAAGGAGAAGACGAGACAAGACAAAGACAAAGACAAGAAAAAGCTAATGCTAAGGTCACCAAAAAACTTAACGCCCTCCCATATCAGTGAAAATGCTTTTTATTCACTTATCCCTTCAATAAATATTTAGGTACTATGTACCAAATACCAGACGGTGTTCATAGATAATATGAATATAATAGTGAATAAACAGCTTACATGCTAGTGGGACTCTGCAAATACTAGAAAATCCACCTCAAGTAGGTTAAAAAATAACAAGAAGGCTAGGGGAACACAGCTTCAAGGTTGCTTTACTTAGCTCAAAGACATCTTGGCCAAGGTTTAGATACTCTGAGCCCCTTTAGGGACACAAGATGTTTGCTTTAGTTTTGAGAAAGATATCATCAAAGGAAACAAAGGGGACATTCCTGTGGTTGTCCTTATATGAGCAAAGAAAGTCTTATTAGAATTCTCCCAGATGACTTCCCTTCCACCTCCCTGGCCAGAACTATGTCACCATTTGGCAAGAGAAAGGGACTGCCCTGCCTGGCTTTGGTGATCTCAATTCCTAGCCCCACCATCCAGACCACCTCTGGGCTAAAATTCCCCAGAGTATTCGGTCATCAGAAGAGTAGGAGAGTGAATAAAACTGCAATGTTCTTTCTTTTTTGGTAATGAAGCTTGAACCCAGAGGCACTTTACCTCTGAATTATACCCCCCAGCCCTATTTTATTTTTTTCTTTTGAAACAGGGTCTCACTAAATTGTGGAGGGCCTCACTAAGTTGCTGTGACTGGCTTTGAACCTGTGATCCTCTTGTCTCAGCCTCCCAAGTACTGGGATTACAAGCATGTGCAACCACACCCTGCTTGCAACTTTTTTTTTTTTTAAGAAAGAAAGAGAAGAAATGGCTGCTGAGTAAATAACTGACAATTTTTGTCAAATTTCTTGTATACTAATATACCAAGTATTTATACTCTGGGGTTTCTTAGAAACTCTTGCTTATGGAAATATAAATTTTCCTAATTGTTATTCATTATATGCATTATAACAAGTCTTTCCTTCCTTCCTTCCTTCCTTCCTTCCTTCCTTCTTCTTCCCTCCCTCCTTCTTTCTCTCTCTTTCTTGTACTAGGGTTAGAACCCAGGGGAATTCTATCTCTGAGCTACATCCCCAGCCCCCCGCCCCCTTTTAATTTTTGAAGCAGAATCTTGCTAAGTTGCTGAGGGTCTCGATAAATTGTTCAGACTGGCTTTGAACCTGTGATCCTCCCAAGTACTGGAATTATAGGTGTACACCACCATGCCTGACTTAGTTCTGCTTCTTTTTATTTACTGTTAAGTCATATAATGTCTCTTGACTTCTATCCTTTCTCTGTCTCATTCCAAATGAGTATAATAAAATCATAGCTTGGGGAGGTTTTACAAATATTTAATGACTGGTAATAAGATGTGCACTGACCACTGTCTCAGGTAGGGTTCTAGAAGCTGCTGGGTCAAACATTTACTATTTACTTGCTGGATCAGGAGATCTTCTAAAGAATGTTAGTAGCCAGGCAAGGGAGGCTGCAGGGAGGCTCAGGCTCTCCTATGTACCAACAGGTATGGGAATCATATTCTTCTTTTATTTATTTCTGAAGTACTGAGGATGGAACCTAGAGGTCCTCTACCATTGAACTGCACCCCCAGCTCTTTCTATTTATTTTTCTTTTGTGGTACTGGGGGTTGAACCCAGGGGCATTCTACTTCAGAGCTACACCCCCATCCCTATTTTATTTTTTATTTGAAACAGGGTCTCACTAAGTTGCAGAGGGCCTCGCCAAGTTGCTGAGGCTGGCCAAGAACCTGCAGTCCCTCCAGTCTCAGTCTCCCAAGTACTAGGATTACGGGTGTGTACCACTATGCCCAGCTCCTTTTTGTTTTCTATTTTGAAACAGGGTCTTGGTAAATTGCAAAGGCTGACCTCAAACTTGTAATCCTCCTATCTCAGCCTCCTAAGTACTGGGATTATAGGTATGCACCACCATACCCGGCTTCTTTATCTGTTTTAAGAGACAAGTCAGATGGTTTATTTGGTAACAAGAAGTAAAAAGAAATTACTAATTCCACATTTTGGAAGCTAAACTGAACTATGGCCGTCAAAAGGACACATAAGAATTCCCTTGTAAGCTGGGCGTGGTGGCGCACGCTTGTAATCCCAGCATTTGGGAGGCTGAGACCGGAGGATCTGGGTTCGCGGCCAGCCTCAGCTACCTAGTGAGACACTCCGCAACTTAGTGAGACTCAGTTTCAAAATAAAGAATAAAAAATAGGGCTGGGGGTATAGCTCAGAGGTAGAATGCCCCTGAGTTCAATCCCCAGTACCACAAAAAAAAAAAAAAAAAAAAAAAAAAAAAAATTCCCTTGTAGCTGGGTGTGGTGCACACACTTGTAATCCCAGTACTTGGGAGGCTGAGACAGGAGCATGTATGAAGCCAGCCTCAGCAATTTAAGGAGGCACTCAGCAACTTAGTGAGACCTTGTTTCAAAATGAAAAATGAAAAAAAAGGGTGGGTGGGTGGGAGTGTAGCTAGGAAGTAGAATGCCTCTGTGTTCAATCCTCAGTACCAAATAAATAAAAGAATAAATGAATAAATGAATGAAAGAATAAATAAATAAATAATTCCCTTACAGACTTTGATCTTTTGCAGAGTTGCAAGGTTGCCTGAGTTATACGACTTGCAATTAGACAGAAGTGCCAACTGTTTTGCTTTCCTGTATATCAGTGTTTGTTCCATTCTTCATTCTTATCTTCAGGTTTCATGGCAGGACACAGAGGTACTTCCCGGATGCTATCAGAGTCTGTGAGAAACACTGTGACACAATTGGTGCCGTGCTCCAGCCGGCTGTGTGTGGGGCACCCCACATCCCAGGGTGGTGCAGATGTCTTCGCCTATATGCATGGCTTCATTGCTGGTGTTCTTAGCCGTGGCTTGTTCTAAAAGCCATTGCTGCTGCCATATGGACTCATGCAGGTCAGGATAGACATTGCATACTCCTTTTTTCATGACAAATAGCTCAGAGTGCTTAGTCAGATCTTCCTCAGCCAAAGTGCTCATTCTGTTCGTGTGATCACAGATAAATGTAGTGATGTTAGTCACTTCCAGGAATGTCTGGCAGGCAACAAGCTTATGGAGGAGCCTGTAGTCCAGGTGGAGGCATTTAAATGCTTTTGCCACATGAATCCCATCAAGAATTTTGTGAATTTCTTCACAAAAGGAAGGTTAGTTTATGGCAGCTTCACTCCAGTGCTTGATTAAGATCTTTTACCATGCTAAATCGGTCAAGTTGAGGTAGTAGGTTTGACCCTCCGGGCCATCACTGGGGCCCTAGGCAACCTTGCAAATGCCTGTACTGTGCCTGGTTATTCATTCTCCGTGATCCCCAGGAGATTGTGATAGTCTGTACAGGCCGTGTAGATCTCACAGTGGTGAACTCAGGATTACGGGCAAACCAATTTCTTCATTCTGGAACTGGTGTCCAATTTCAAAACTTGGTCAATGCCATCAGCACCTGGAGCAATTTTCTTATTATAAGTCCAGCTTGTTCTCTCATATATGTCCAACCTTTTGCCATACAAGAGGACAAGCTTGGCTACAGCTCTCCTGGGATTGATGTTCATTATGGAAGTTTCAATCCCTAGGAATCCCAGCTCATCCAAGAGATTTTTCATATATGTGACGATCCTACAGTTTTTTGTTTGTTTGTTTGTTTTGCTGTACTGAGGATTGAACTCAGGCATCCTACCTCTGAGCTACACCCCCAGCCCTATTTTTTTTTATTCTTTATTTTGAAACAGGGTCTCACTAAGTTGTGGAATGCCTCACTAGGTAGCTGAGGCTGGCCGCGAACCTGGATCCTCCGGTCTCAGCCTCCCAAATGCTGGGATTACAAGTGTGCACCACCACGCCCGGCTTGACCCTACACTCGATAATACCTTTCTGCCTCACAGTCATTCAGGATGAAGTTCAAAGGTCTCTGATGGTACCCTGTTCCCTTGTCTTTGAGGCCGGGGTGAAGATGAGGTAACACATGGAATCAGGGAGACAGCAGTGTGATCTTGTGGGAAATGATGCTCAGGCTCACCCTTCTTGATTTTCCCAGGATTCCCCTGAACTTCAAGAGTGTCTTCCAATGCAGTTATTGATAGGAATAAATTGATTTATAATTCCTGGAATTTGCCACAACTTGCAACTTGACCCCCTTTCCTCAAAGGTCATAAAAGATAAACTTTTTCCATGAAGCTCTTTTGGGGTGTATCCTACCTGCCACTGTTCAGGTGATGTCAGCCAGGTGGCTGACATTCTTGGATGACAGGTGACTGTATTCTTGGATGAAGTGGGTGTGGTGGCGAGATGTCTACCTGGAACTGTGTGGTTCTGAATCTTCCCCGTTGACCTGCACATCTTGTAGCATTGATCCTGGCCCAGGCTCTCCTCTTTATCCTCTTTACAGTGTTGTCAGGGGCAGCAGCAGTGGCCGGGCTTAGCTAGTTCTCAGTGAGCTCTTTCTGCGTGACCTCTTTTCGGCCACTTTCTTCTCAGCTTTCAGGTGTCCCTTTTACTTCTTCTTGCTCAGTTTCATCTCACTAACATCCACTTTCCCTTTAGCCCGTGTGCTATCTATCTTCCTGGAGAGTCTGACCAAGGTTTAGAAGTATTTTTTTTTTCAGTACTCGTTTAGAACCAAAATCATTCACATTCACATGCTAGGCAAGTGCTCTACCACTAAGCTACATTCCCCAGCCACTCCCACCCCCTTTTAAAAATTTATTTATTTTTGTGGTACTGGGGATTGAATCCAGAGACATTCTACCTCTGAGCTGCACCCCAAGTCCTATTTTATTTTTATTTGGAAACAGGGTCTCGCTAGGTTGATGAGAGTCTCACTACTTGCTGAGACTGTCATCAAGCCTGCGATCCTCCTGTCTCAGTCTCCCAAATACTGGGATTACAAGCATGCATTACCACACCTGGCTCCCATTCCCTTTTTTAAAATTTTGAGACAGGGTCTCACTAAGTTGCCTAGGCCCTCCAAATTATGACCCTCCTGCCTCAGTCTCACAAACTGCTGGTATTACAGGCTTGTACCATACCCAGCCTGGAAGTATTTATCTTAACAATCAGTATAATAGTACCCATATGACACACTGAGCATTAGCTCTGATCTTCATGCTGCCCATTCTCAGAGTCAGCATGGCCACAGCTCCATCTTCCAGTTTCTGGCCCATAGTTGGGCATTTGAGCTGCCTCTAATTTGTGTGTGTGTGTGTGTGTGTGTGTGTGTGTGTGTGTGTGTGTGTGTGAATGTGTAGTACTGGAGATTGAACCAGGGGCATTCTGCTCTGAGCTACACCTTCCGCCCTATTTTATTTTTTATTTTAAAACAAGGTCTCACTAAGTTGCTGAGGGTCTTGCTAAATTGCTAAGGCGGGCCTTCAACCTGTGATCCTCCTGTCTCAGCTCCCAAGTACTGCAATTATAGGGGTGAATCACCATGCCTAACTTCCATTTTATATTTTATAAACTCATTTCATATTTTGATGTGTTTCTTTGGAACATATTCTTTAAAGTGTATTTTAGGGTCAAAAGTTATGATAAATTTTGTAATTTGACACTGTGATATAAAAAGCATTTTACCATGGGTTCAGAAACATCTTTGCCCATGTGTTCACCGACTACTGTTGCTGGGGAATCAGAAGTCAGTGTGGGATAGTGGAATAGGGTAGGCATTGGGTGAGGAGAGCTGGGTTCAGATCTGGGCAGTGCTACTGTGCAAGGAGTTGGGAACTTGGCAGTCTCCTACCCTCTGTGAAGTTGTTTTCCCCGTCTATGAGAAGCCATCACACTCAGCACCAGGCTCAGCAGTCATCGATTCCCTCCCTGACTGTGGACTGAGGCCCTGGCCACCTTTGCCACGCCTTCAGCCTGGCCCACTTTTGCAGAAGGTGGGCTGGGTAATGGGACTTGAAAAGTGGATTAAGTGTCCTGTAAGGTGTGCACTCTGCGCCTGCAGAGGTATGCAGACTGCCACCTTCTGGTGTGAAGAGGTAGTACCCAAATGATACGGGGATGGACCTTCTTCCCATTGTGTCCACAAATCTTTACAGAGCACCTAGCATGTGCCAGGTACATGCTTCGGCAAATATCACTAAAAGAGGCAGGATTCCTGCTTTTCCTCATTATCTAGTGGAGAAGTTTAGAGGTAAGGCAAATTCTTCTTAAATGAACATGGTTTCTTTATTTAATTGAAGTCAAAATGGCACGTAAACAGAAAATTAAAATAATTAAGGTACAACATGTTGCCTCCCAAATATTACAGCTTCTAGCTATTTTACACTGGTATGAACATTTTTGTAGATCCATAATCATAATACATATATTATCCATAGGTTTGTTATATTTTACTCATAATTAACACAGGCTCAATGTTGTTACTTAATCTTCACAATCATCCTTATTGCTAGGTAAGAGGAAAATGTGTGGTTGTATCAGAATCTATGTAGCAATTCTCTTAAGCCTATACATATTGCTGATGTTAACATCTTTATGCACATTTTTATTGCACTAGCTCTCAAAAATCATGAACATAGTTCTTTCCATGTGTTATTAATTGCATCTCAAAAGAACTATTACAAATTTACAATGTTATCAATATTATATCAGTGAGTTCGTTTGGTGGCAACATAGGGTGTCGTGAATATTGTTGCTTTAGAACATTTTTGAGAATTAATATTTTAAAATGGGGTCCCACGTTTGCTTTAATCTGCGTTTCTTTGGATACCAGTAGGTAGGTTCTTTTTTGCATGTGCACTATTTATAATTGGTCTTGCATGAAATGTCTGTTTATAATGTGGTTAAAAATGTGAATGAGTCCCTTGAGTCTTTCTTTAAAAGGGAGAAAAGCAATAGAAAATTGCATTATGACAGCACAGAGGATCAGAATGATATTTACTGTATTACTCAGGTTAACAACACCTTCTGGAATCTTCCCAAGGAAGCTCCAGTGTTCTGGGATCTAGAGTGCAAATCTTCTCTGCTGCCCCAAACTAAGTGGGAAATTGATTGTATAACACCCATGGTGTGCTCCACTCAATAGTGGAAATGACATGATTTCCCAGTGTGTATGAGACAGTTAGACATCAACCTAGGGTATAAAAGTGCAAATGAAGATTATGTGGTTGGAGAGTTAATTTGTTTCCTAGTGACATAAAATACAGAGTGTCCTTGAGTGGACACTCAGTTGGAAGGGCTCTACTCAGAGAAGAGAAGTGACTTGCTGAAGCTCACACAGCAAACTAGAGGGGGGCTAGAACCTTGGCTCCAGATTCCCCTGCATTTTTGTTTTGTTTTATTTTGTTTTTGAGGTACTCAGGATTGAACCCAGGGGCATTCTACCTCCAAGTTACACCCCCAGCCCTATTTGTATTCTTTATTTTGAAACAGGGTCTCACTAAGTCACGAGGGCCTCACTAAGTAGCTGAGGCTGGCCAAGAACCTGGATCCTCCCATTTCAGCCTCCCAAGTACTGGGATTACAAATGTGCACCACCACGCCCGGCTTCCCCTGCATTTTTCATTTGTCCTGGATGTGAATGCAAATGAATCTGCGATACTCCCCTTGGGGGCTTTCTCTCCTTTCCACCTCTCTTACCCCACCCCATGCTTTGTCTCTTCCCAGCCCGAATGATAGTAGAGCACAGTTCTGGGAAAGCTTTCTGTGTTGGGAGTCTGTTTCCTTTACCTACGTTCCCTCCAAGAAGACCTCTGGGTCTCGCAGGGTGTGGTGGTGTACACCTATAATCTTTTTTTTTTTTTCTTTTCCGGTACTGGGGATTGAACTCAGGGGCATTCTACCTCCGAGCTATACCCCCAGCCCTATTTTTTAGTCTTTATTTTGAAACAAAGTCTCACTAAGTTTCGGAGTGCCTCACTAGGTAACTGAGGCTGGCCGCGCCCGGAGAAAATTACAGGTTCAAGGTCAGCCTCAGCAACTTAGTGAGGCACTCAGTAACTTAATAAGACCTCATTTCAAAATAAAACATTTAGGAGACTGAGACCGGAGTACCCGGGTTTGCGGCCAGCCTCAGCTACCTAGTGAGGCCCTCCACAACTTAGTGAGACCCTGTTTCTAAATAAAGAATAAAAAATAGGATTGGGGGTATAGCCATCCCCAGTACCACAAACAAACAAACAAACAAACAAACAAACAACAACAACAAACATTTAAAAGCTGGGCGTGATGGCGCAGCATTTGGGAGGCTGAGACTGGAGGATCCAGGTTCGCGGCCAGCCTCAGCTACCTAGTAAGGCACTCCGCAACTTAGTGAGACCCTATTTCAAAATTAAGAATAAAAAATAGGCCTGGGGGTATAGCTTGGAGGTAGAATGCTCCTGAATTCAATCCCCAGTACCGAAAACAAAATAAAACAACAACAAAAAAAACAGGGCTGGGAGCTGGGCAGGAGGATCCAGGTTTGCGGCTGGGCTCATCTACTTAATGAGGCCCTGTTTCAAAATAAAGAATAAAAAATAGGACTTGGGGTGTAGCTTGAAGGTAGAATGCCCCTGAGTTCAATCCCCAGTAATACACACACACACACACACACACACACACACACACACACACACACACACTAGGGCTGGGGACAGGCATGATGGTGCATGTTTGTATTTGGGAGGCTGAGACAGGATGATCTCAGGTTTGTGCCCAGCCTCAGTAACTTAGTGAGGCCCTCCACAACTTAGTGAGACCCTATTTCAAAATAAAAAATAAAATAGGGGTGGGGCTGTAGCTCAGAGGTAGAATGCTCCTGGGTTCAATCCCCAGTATCAATATATATGTTGGCTACTTCTCAGTGGGGTTATGGAAACTGATTGAATTAACTCACATGAACGTGTTTTTATAACCTGTGAAACCCTATGCAAATGTCACAGAAGGACTATTAGTTACAGCAGTAAGATCTAATTCATCATCATCCAGAGTTTCAGCCACTCAGCTTGTTCTTGACAGTGTTTTCTTGACAAGGCAGCATTTGATGCCCATTGAGACTCTGCAAATCAAAGCCTGACAGAGTAAGCCCTCCAAACTCATGCCCCTCCCCACCCCAACTCACCTTGACTTCTCTCTACCCTCGGACCAACTAGTATGGATTCAGCTGCAAAAATGAAACAAAACAAGCCCCCCCCCCAAAAAAATAAGAAAAGAAAAACACTCTTTTAGCAACATGCCCAGTCTTTGAAAAACTCAGCTTTTATTATTTAAAAAAGAAAAGAGTTAAAAGTTTATTCATAAAAAGATATATGTGACAGCCAGGTGCAGCAGTGCATGCCTGTAATCCCAGCTACTCTGCCTCTGGCTGAGGCAGAAGGATCAGAAGGTCGAAGCCACTTATCGAGACTCTGTCACAATATCAAAAAGAGCTGAGGATGTAGCTCAGTAGTAGAGCACTTGCCTTGCATGCACAAAGCCCTGGGTTCAGTACCAGTACAGAAAAAAAAGTAGCATATAAGTATAGTTTAAAGAAGAATAAAATAAACCTATACTAGACTTCAGAAAAAAATATTATTAGTGCCTCAAAAGCCCCTATTTGTTTTTCTCCAATGCATTCCCTTAACTCTATCTTCCCTTTTGTATTAATCTTTCTTTTGCTTTTTTTTTTTTTTTTTTGTGGTACTGGGGATGGAACTCAGGGGCATTCTACCTCCGAGCTACACCCCCAGCCCTATTTTTTATTCTGAAACCGAGTCTCACTAAGCTGCGGAGTGCCTCACTAGGTAGCTGAGGCTGGCCGCGAACCCGGATCCTCCAGTCTCAGCCTCCCGAATGCTGGGATTACAAGCGCGCGCCACCACGCCCGGCTTTTTCTTTTTCTTTTAAAAAGGAGCTTTAAATACATATATTATCCTTAATCTTTCTTTTGCTTTTTAAAAGGAGCTTTAACTACATATATATTTAGTTTTTTCTGTCTCTGAACTTTTATAAAAGGGATCATATGATGAGTATTCTTGCACGACTTGCTTTTTTAATAACGTGCTTTTATTGGTGTGTTATAATCTCACATCATAATGTAAATCATGTTGACAGTGACATATATGCACACAGCACTTGGCAACTTGCTTTTCTGCATCTGCAATTTCCATGTGTGGATGGATGCAGCTGTAGTTCATTCATTTTGCAGCTGTATAGTATCCCACTGTGGGAATGTACTATAATTTATTTATCCATCCTATAGTAAATGGATATTTGGGTTACTTCCAGTTTGGAACTCTGATAAACGAAGCTTGTTTACATCTCTTGTTGCATATGTATAAGCATTAATATTTATCTAGAAGTGGAATTGCTGGGTCATAAGGCATGCGTGACTTTAATTTTATCAGATAAGTCCAATCTGTTTCAAGTGGCTTAGCACTCCTCACCACCAGTATATGAGACTTCCCCCTGTTCTACATTCCTGCCCTTACTTGTTATTGCATGTTTTAAATTTCTGCCAACTCCAGGGATTGTAGACTTGTATCTCATTTTGATTTTTAGCTCACATTTCCATTTTATCAAGGAAGTTAGGCATCTTTTCATATAGTTGTGGTCTATTTGTATTTCTTCATCTTTGAAATGCCTGTTTATGTCTTTTCCCTATTTAAAAAAAAAATCAAGCTATCCATTCTTGTCCTATTGATTTGGAGTAACTTTTTTTTTTTTTTTGGTGGGAATTGAACCCAGGGACATTCTACCTCCAAGCTACACTCCCAGTCCTATTTTATTTTTATTTTGAAACAAGGTCTTGCTAGGTTGATGAGAGTCTCACTATTTGCTGAGGCCGTCCTCAAACCTCTGATCCTCCTGTCTCAGCCTCCCAAGTACTGGGATTACAGGTGTGTGCCACAGCGCCCACCTTCAAATGTGTTTCTTAGGACTGCTCTTTCAGCTGGGCCTGAATCTTCTCACAAAACGGCTCTGGAAGTCCCAGACTATCAGTGTGCTTCCTCTGCACAGAGGGCTTTGAGTTGTCAAGTGCCAAGAGAGAGTCCGTTCATGGAGAGGACGCAGTAACGCTCAAGGCCCCCAGGGGGCGTCCTCGCACTACACGTGCAGCGATCTACCGGGCTGCACTTCGCTGCGGGGAACAGAGGCAGCATGTGTGCCTCCAGGTCGGTACCCCTTGCCCTCACTAGCCTCATCCTGCCCCTGACTCCTTTCCTGTTCTTCCAGCCCTTTCAGATCTGCCCTCCTACCTCTTGTGCTGTCTCCTTTTTTGGAGTTCTCCTGATTCCTTCTTGTCTTTTGGGGGGCTCTTGTCAACATTGTTTTTACAGATCAGATGCTGCTAAGGTTTAAACCTACCCCAAGGTACTGTAGCATGTTGCTAATTTAACTACTGGCTTTAAAGGGATTAAAGTACTAGGGAACCGCAGAAGGTATACAGATACACAGAGAAGGGGCACAATGATTTTGCCTTTTCCATCTCTATCACCTGACATCTTCTTGTCTCAGACTCCCAAATCTTGGGATTACAAGCATGCACCACCATGCCTAGCTTGCCTTTCCCTTTTCTTGTGCTCACGTGAGCTCTGTTTTAGCATTATACACATTCACATTTAGTGAATACCGAAAGGGTGCCAAGATGCAGGAGGCCTGTGATTTCATGCACTAAGCAAATACCGTATTTGAGAAAGACGGGGTGTTATTAGGTCTTGTACTGTGTTGGCTGCTGTACAAAGTTAGGCTAGCCAGTATAGGTTAGTCTAGGGGTCAGGAAAATCTTTTCTGTAAAAGGACACATAGTAGGCTTTGCAGGCCACATAACTCTCTGTTGTATATTTCTTTGTTTGCTTACAGACCTTTGAAAACTATTCTTAGTTTGCAAACCATACAAATACAGGTCGGGAGCCCATGGTTAGACTGTGTTGCACTAACACACTCTCAAGTTAAGTGGCTTACCATGTGAAAAGTATATTTGTACGTCATTGTCTGTCATGGGCTAGTGACTCTCCAAAGCAGCTGTCATCTCTGAAGTGACTCAGGGAACCAGGCTGCCTTTATCTTATCAGGCCACCATCTATGTCATCCTAGTTACTGTGAAAGAAGAGAAGAGAGGATTGAAGCTATGCACAAGATCTTTTTGTTTGTTTGGTACTAGGGATCGAACCCAGGGGCATTCTACCTCCAAGCTACACCCCCAGCCCTATTTTATTTTTATTTTGAAACAGGGTCTTACTAGGTTAATGAGAGTCTCATTATTTGCTGAGACTGTCTTTGAACCTGCATTCCTCCTGTCTCAGCCTCCTAAGGCCTGGGATTACAAGTGTGTGCTACTACGTAAGGTTAGTATTGTATATCTCTCTCTCTCTCTTTTTTTTTTTTGTGGTACTGGGGATTGAACTCAGGGGCGTTCTACCTCTGAGCTATATATACCCCCAAGCCCTATTTTTTATTCTTTATTTTGAAACCGAGTCTCACTAAGTTACGGAGTGCCTCACTAGGTAGCTGAGGCTGGCCGCGAACCCGGATCCTCTGGTCTCAGCCTCCCGAATGCTGGGATTACAAGCATACGCCACCACGCCCGGCTCTATTGTATATCTCTTAAAGCTAACAGGAACATTGTTTCATTGCAAATGATTGTAAAATAAGGTAATCATTTAAAATGCCAAATTAGTCTCAACATGATCCTTTTTTTTTTTTTTGCAGTACTGGGGATTGAACTCAGGGGCATTCTACCTCCGAGCTATACCCCCAGTCCTATTATTTATTCTTTATTTTGAAACCGGGTCTCACTAAGTTGTGGAGTGCCTTCACTAGGTAGCTGAGGCTGGCCTCGAACCCGGATCCTCTGGTCTCAGCCTCCCGAATGCTGGGATTACAAGTGTGTGCCACCATGCCCGCTACGTGATCCATTTTTAATGATATCATTCTTTTTGGCCCTATGCACAAAGAGGTATTTAAAAAATGAATTTAACTATGCTAATACCAATTTTACCAATCTAACAAATTGAGGTATTGCAGTACAAAGCACTATTTAATCTCTGAATTATATTATATAAAGAGGCATGTAAAGAAGTTGAGGAGTCAACCATAAACAACAAAGATATTATATAACTGATCTTTTTTTTTTTTTTTTTTTTACAAATCCCTTATTTTTGAAAAGGGGGAAATAAGTCAATGAAAAAATTCCATTGTTATCAGTTATACATAGGGTTTAGTATATATTAGCATTCTCACGCTTTACTTACTTACTAGAGTTTGGTCATACCAAAGTTGTCAAAATGTCCAACACAACTCAGAAGGATACTTGGAAGCCTGAAATAAAAATGTTCAGTGCAAAAAAGATCCCAAGCCATTCATGTAGTTTAAAAGAAAGCCTAGACAGCTAACCCTTACTTTTTTTTTTTTTAACATTTTCATCTGAAAAATCTTTCAAAAATATGAGAGGAAATCTAATTACACTCAAATTGCTTCTATTTTTAAAAAAAATTCTAAAAAGAGCCAGGCGTGGTGGTGCACGCTTGTAATCCCAGCATTTGGGAGGCTGAGATGGGAGGATCCGGATTCGTGGTCAGCCTCAGCTACCTAGTGAGGCACTCTGCAACTTAGTGAGATCCTGTTTCAAAATAAAGAATACAAAATAGGGCTGGGGATATAGCTTGGAGGTAGAATGCCCCTGAGTTCAATTCCCAGTACCGAAAAAAAAAAAAAAAATTCTAAAAAGGAACTGGGTGTGGTGGTGCACACTTGTAATCCCACTACTTGGAAGGCTGAGACAGAAGGATTGCAGGTTCAAAGCCAGCCTCAGCAACTTAGCAAGGCCCTTCGCAACTTAGGCTCTGTTTCCAAATAAGAAATAAAATCGGGCTGGAGGTGTAGCTCAGAGGTAGAATGCCTCTAGGTTCAATTCCCAGTGACACACACACACACAATCTAAAGAGTATTTTCGCTTCCTGTGTTCTGATAAAAACATTCTTCAGAACTACCGAGTTATGAACCATGATTGAGTATGTACTAGCATGGCTGTTTTGCATACCCGTAGAACAAGGTCCAGTTTTGCCATTTGTGGATAACTGTAACAAGATACAAAAGCATGTGTTTTCCATAAATAGCTCTGGCTAACAGCAAACTGCTCACACTAAGTCAAATTCTCAATAAGGAGAGCAATCTGGCCCACAGCCATATCCCATTACTAATGTTTAAGACTACTATACCAATTCCTTTTTCCAATTCAACTTAGAAAATATAATAAGTAGTATTAGTGGAAATGAATGTTCCTAAACATCAGAAGTATTATTAAACTTTTAAAGGACAATGTGTATTATTTTTATTATGACCAAATAAGCAATAAAAACTTCCTGCTTCCACTATTCAACTACTTAGAAATGTAAATGGTAATTACAAAAACATCCTAATTTATCCAGAGAACAAATGAGATGTGAAGAATATGTCAAAGTGAAAAATGAAAGTTTCTGCTCTTCATAATAACATATTAGGAAATAAACATGTTTTCAAAAGTACCATTCTTTAATGGTGATGTTTTATATTAGGTGGCTTTAAGA
Source organism: Graphiurus murinus (assembly GCA_004027655.1). Lineage (NCBI taxonomy): Eukaryota > Metazoa > Chordata > Mammalia > Rodentia > Gliridae > Graphiurus > Graphiurus murinus. Next base: position 16,652 of record PVLC010027861.1, read on the forward strand.
TAGAATATTTTTTAAACCAAAGAAATCTAACAAATCTGAAAGATGTAGTGCATAAATGTTGTACAAAACAGTTCTCAAATGACCAGTACAGAGAGTAATAGCTGTCTACCCTAAAAGTTGTTTCATGTCACAGTTTGCAAAACTTCCAAGGAAAACAAGGCAACGTTCTATAATATGCCACAATTTTTATTGCAATGTGGCCATTTTTGTGAGGGTGGGAAGTTTGATCTCAAAACAATGTTCCATTTAGGGCTCTTTTATACAGAAATTGCCATCATGACTGATATTCAAAATATCTTAGTGTTGCAAGACTCATTTGTTCAGTAGTGTACACTCAATGGAAAACAAACAAAAAAGGCATTAATAACAGCTTTTTCCTTTAAGAAGATATACAGGTAACAGGATTGAACACTGAGGTACTAGGATACATGGATGGCACAGTTAATGAAACTTAAATGACATTCCTTTGGGGGGGATTAAACTAATTTTATTTATTTATTTATTTGTGGTACTGGGAATGGAACCCAGGAGCATTCTACCTCTGAGCTACACCCTCAGTCCTATTTTTTATTCTTTATTTTAAAACAGGGTCTCACTAAGTTGTGGAGGACCTCACTAAGTAGCTGAGGCTGGCCACGAACCCGGATCCTTCAGTCTCAGTTTTCCAAGTACTGGGATTACAAGTGTGGGCCACCATGCCCGCCTGGCTGATTAAACTCATTTTATTTTATTTTATTTATTTATTTATTTTTTGCGGTACTAGGGATTGAACTCAGGGGCGTTCTACCTCCGAGTTACAACCCCAGCCCTATTTCTTATTCTTTATTTTGAAACCGGGTCTCACTAAGTTGCGGAGTGCCTCACTAGGTAGCTGAGGCTGGCCGCGAACCCGGATCCTCCGGTCTCAGCCTCCCGAATGCTGGGATTACAAGCGTGCGCCACCACGCCCGGCTTGATTAAACTCATTTTAAAAAGTGCTTTTAATGCATAATGTTGTATCTGTGCTGCCATGTTACAAAAATAGGCTTGCCAGAGCAGGTAAGGTGTATGAATGCTCCAGCGCTTCACAGAACTGCAATTATGTGCAACTATAAATAATACTGAAAAACTTATCATCTGATCAGTGGATAACACTTTCAAGGCATTCCATTAGCTTATTACCCTTTGCAGTATTCTAAGCTATTCACATTGACAATCACATTCATTGTAGTGTGTGCTGCAAGAGAAGCATACAATCAGTCATTTTGGCTTCTAAGACAGGAAAGCATTCCTTGGGGTCTACATAAAAGTAACTGTATTAAATAGTCTAATGGCAATCACTGCCAGACTGCTTAAATGAATGACATCTCCATTCATTGCATTGGAAGGGCCCAGTGGAAAGGGAGAAAACAAACCTAATAGTTTTCCAGTGGTGTGAGCTGGAGAAATGAAAGCCCCTTAAGATCCAGATGGCACTTGACTGTCATTTTATAATGGGTTTTCTTCAAGTGAAGCTACTACTTTGCCTCCCAATTTCTCTCCAAGTGTCCAACGGTCCTTAATATCATCCAAACCATTTACTTACCCCTTATGTTTAACACCTGTACATTTCTTTTTAATGAACATATTTAGAACTAGCATAAGTCATCTTGCTTTTTAAGGGTGCACTTTCAGGAGCCCAGAATATAGACACTAGGTATTCTTTCTTAGACTCTTTTGTTTCATATGTGGCATCATACAAAGCATATTGGCAATCATTCAGAGGTAGCAACTTCACAAAAGAAGTGTAGGGGTCCTGGAGAGTATCACCAATGTCACCCACCAAGCTCTGCTTTGTTTCTTCTACAATTACTTATCTTTTGTCATCAAGTAAGCAGGAGAGAACTGCTTTCTTTCTTCTTTTGATCTCCTCTTGTGTAGATTTTCTTACTTTCATATTATTAAAACCTTTGATGACAAGCCAGGTGTAGTGGCTCACTCTTGTAATTCTGGCTCCTATACGACTTTATAATAATACATTTTCTATATGACTTTATAATAATACATTTTACTTCTCAAAAGAAAGTTTAAGCTGGGTGTGGTGGCACATGCCTGTAATCCCAGTACTTGGGAGGTTGAGATAGGAGGATCACAGGTTCAAAGCAATACCCAGTACCACAAAAAAAAAAAAAAAAAAAAAAAAGAAGTAAGTAAGTAAGTAAGTTTAAGCTGCGTATGGTGGATTCTGGTGAAATTCCTTTGTTGTCTTATAGTCAGCTGTGGTTTGGGTTAAAGTTCACTGAATCACTTTTATTTCTTGAAGCTTTTCAGTTTCGTGTACTGTAATCCCAGTACCTGAGAGGTTGAGACAGGAGGATCACAGGTTTGAGGATAGTCTCAGCAACTTAGCAAGACCCTCAACAACTTATCGAGACCCTGCTTCAAAATTTTAAAAAAGGGGGGGTGTTGAGGGTGTAGCTAAGAGGTAGAGTGTCCCTGGGTTCAATCCCCAGTACCACAAAAAAAAAAAAAAAAAAGTTTAAACATGTGGAATATGGTACCATGTTTGCTGTTGCTATAGTTTTATCTTTTCTCTGCAGGTAGATTCCAGTTTCATTTTGGTAGCGTCTAAGAACTGTGTACCTATATGAATCAGTCTACAGGGCTGAGCATCATTTTCCCTGGAATAGGAGGCTCTGTCTGCCACTGAGCAGACAACTGGAAAACCTTCCTTGCTTGTCATCTTCTGTGCATCTGTATTTCCAGTAATTCCTGGAGACAATTCTAGCACCTCCCAGAGTGAATAGCAATATTAGGAAAGCACCCTGCTGCTCAAGCCACAGGGTGCCAAGGATTGGTCCCAGAACAGTGAGAACATGCAGACATGACTTCTCATTTCTAGATGAGAAACTTGAGATCACATAGTGAGTTAGTGCCAGTAGGGACTTGAGCCATGGTCTCTTTTGTCCCGTGCTATGTCATCACCAGTCACAGGCTCCTAGACAACTGGCTTCCTGGATCCTGGTGAAATTCCTCTTCTGCTTACCCTTAAGCGTCTACACAGTCAGCTATGACTTGGGTTTAAGTTCACCAAATTACTTCTATGTCTCTTTTTGGTTTCATAGCTCCCTGGGTCTCTTTGATAAAATTCTGTTCTTATTTAAATCTGATAAGTATCAAAACATTGATCAAAATAGTCTCTGAAAACAATCTGGCAGTTCCTCAAAACATTAAATGCAGAGTTACTATATGGTCCAGTAATTCCCCTCCTTAGTGAATACCTGAGAATTGAAAATGTATGTTCGCACAAAAACTTGTAGTCAAATGTTCATCAGTATTACCTATTTTTGTGAAAAAGTGGAAACAACTCAAATGTCCATCAACTGTTGAATGGATAAACAAAATATGCTGTATCTGTACAATGGGGTATTATGTGGCAGTAAAAAGGAATGAAGGACTGATACTTGCTAAAATATGGATGAACCTTGAAAACATTATGCTAAATGAAAGGTGCCCGTCACCAAAGACCACATATCATATGATTCCATTCATAGGAAATGTCCAGAGTAGCAAATCCATAGAGGCAAAATACATTAGTGGTTTCCAGAGGCTTGGGGGAGATGGGAGGTAATGGATGTAGGGTTTCTTTATTGGGTGATGAAAATGTTCTGGAATCAGACAGTAATGCTCATTGCATAATTCTGTAAACACACTGAAAGACACTAAACTGTACATCTTACAAGTTTTTGACATGTCAATTTAAATTACAACTTTAAAAAATATAGTCTCTCATTAAAACCCAAGCAAAATAAAATTGGAGGAAATCTGTGATGAGAAAAGTGTTGTAATATAAAGATATTCTCTTCATTCAGAGTCTGGAGCCTTAAAGAGCAGGTGTAAGCAGATCTTCTGCTCTGCTCTGGAAGATAAAGTGGAGAGGTGGCCTAAGTCCTGCTTCTACTCAGGTACTAACTAGAATCCCAGCTCCTCTACTAACCAGATACATGTCCTTACTCAAGTTTCTTACCTATTATCAGCCTCAGTTTTTTTATCCATAAAATGGGATGATAGAGTCTCTTTCACAGGTTGTGTCTCTGACACAAACACTGCCAAACTTCCAACATTAATTTGCCTGTGGTTTCCTCTTCTCATCTCTTCCTTAATCTCAGGAATCACCGGTGCAATATTAGGGTGCTTGCATTCCCCCAAGCCAGGTCTGGAAGCGTTTCTAAGTGACTGAGTCTCAAACTGTAACATGCATAGGAAACATTTTCTTCCTCTTTTCTCAAATCCTGCAAGTTTGGTGACTAGGGAAAGGCTTTCCAAACTAAAATGTACATAGAATCACTTGGGGGTCTTATTGAAAGGCAGTTCTGATTCATAAACCTAGGATGGAGCCCCAAATTCTGCAGTCTAATATCTCCCAGGTGGTATTGTTGTTTCTGGTCCTTGAAAACCCCTGAATAGAATGGTTTTAAGCCACTAGAAATATTGAGCTTATAGTACCTTCCTCCCACAGCAAGATTTTGATAGTCTAAGGTAGATTGTGATAAATTAATATGGGTTTCATAATTAACATGTTTTGCAAAGATAGGGTCTAAAATACTGTCCAAGATTATTTATTTATTTGTTCTTTGGTGCTTAGGATTGAACCCAGGGGCATTCTACCTCTGAGCTATAGTCTCAGTTCATTTTTTTTTTTTTTTTTTTTTAATTTTTTATTTCTTTTTTTAATTTTTTAGCATGGAATTTTATACATTTTTTGGGTACAACCGGGTTAATTACACATTTTTGTTGGGTACAAACTAGTACAGGTAAAGACATCCATGCACATATTTCTCATTAACCCTTCCCCAATTCCCACCCACCCTCCCCCTATCTCCTGGTCAG
>PVLC010027862.1:0-15000 GCA_004027655.1 Graphiurus murinus
TGGGGATTTAACTCAGGGGCATTCTACCTCCGAGCTATACCCCCAGCCCTATTTTTTTTTTATTCTTTATTTTGAAACCAAGTCTCACTAAGTTGAGGAGTGCCTCACTAGGTAGCTGAGGCTGGCGGAGAACCCGGATCCTCCGGTCTCAGCCTCCGGAATGCTGGGATTACAAGCGTGCGCCACCACACCCGGCTCCAGCCCTAGTTTTTATTCTTTATTTTTAACAGGGTCTCACTAAGTTGCGGAGTGCCTCACTAAGTAGCTGAGGCTAGCCGCGAACCCGGATCCTCTGGTCTCAGCCTCCCAAATGCTGGGATTACAAGCATTTACAAGCCACCACGCCTGGCTCTTCCCATATTATTAAATATCCTATGACATCCATTATAGTGACTACACAGTGCAGCAGAGGGTGAATGTATCATAATGTATTTTACCAAACCTGGATTCTAGTTCTTCTATATTAGAAAAAATACTGTAAAACCGTGTCAATATCTCTTCGAACACTCATGATTATTCCTAGAAGTGGATTAATTTCTAGAAATGTAATTTCTCAATTGAAGGTTATGAAACATTCTAGGCTCTTGATACAGTTCTTATTACCAAATTTTTCTGCTGAAAGACTGAACCAATCTACTCTACCAACACTAGAACCCGAGTGTGTGTGTGTGTGTGTGTGTGTGTGTGTGTGTGTGTGTGTGTGTGTGTGTTTTAATGGGATAGAACCCAGGGACATTCTACACCCCCAGCCCAATTTTTTTTTTTTTTTTTTGCGGTACTGAGGATTGAACCCAGGGACATTCTACCTCCAAGCCCTATTTTTTATTCTTTATTTTGAAACAGGGTCTCACTAAGTTGCAGAGGGCCTCACTAAGTAGCTAGGGCTGTCCGCAAACCCAGATCTGCCAGTCTCAGCCTCCCAAGTACTGGGATTACAAGCATGGACCACCATGCCCGGTTTATTTATTATTTTTGAAACAAGGTCTCACTAAATTGCTAACGCTGACCTCAAACCTGTAATTCTCCAGTCTCAGCTTCCCCAGTACTAGGATTACAGGCATGTGCCACCACACCCGGCTTAGATATCCTTGTTTTTTTGTTTTGTTTTGTTTGATTTATGTGATGCTGGGAGTTAAACTCAGTACCATTCTACCTCCAAGCTACACCGCAGACCTATTTTATTTTATATTTGGAAACAAGGTCTCATTAAGTTGAAAATGCTGGCTTCTCATTTTGCAAGTTCGAGGCCAGCCTCAGCTACTTAGTGAGGTCCTCTGCAACTTAGTGAGACCCTGTTTCAAAATAAAGAGTAAAAAATAGGGCTGGGGCTGTAGCTCAAAGGTAGAATGCCCCCAGCTTCCATCCCCAGTACTGAAAAAAAAAAAAGAAAGAAAAAAAAATAGGGCTGGGGTGTAGCTTGGAAGTAGAATGCCCTTGGCTTCAATCCCCAGTACTGAAAACAAACAAACCCATGATCCTCCGGTCTCAGCCTCCCAAATACAGTCATTACAGGTGTGCACCACCACGCCCGGCTTCTCCCGGTTTATTTTTAATTTTGAAACAGGGTCTTGCTAGGTTGCTGAGAGTATCGCTACATTGCTGAGGCTGTCCTCGAAACTTTGAAACTTTGATCCTCCTGTGTCAGTCTCATTAGTACTGGGATTATAAGGGTATGCCACCATGTGACACCATGCCTGGCTCTCTGGCCTCTGTGTGTGAGTGTGTGTGTGTGTTACTGGGGATTGAACCCAGAGACATTCTACCTCCAAGCTACATTCCCGACTCTTTTTTCCTTTTTTTTTTGGTATTGGGGTTGAACCCAGAGGCACTCCACCTCCCACCTCCAAGCTACACCCCCAGCCCAATTTTATTTTCTTAGAAACAGGGTCTCACTAGGTTTCTGAGAGTCACACTACGTTGCCAAGGTTGGCTTTGAACCTGGGATCCTCCTGTCTCAGCCTCCCAAGTACTGAAATTAATAGCATGTGCCACCACACCCACTTAAACCCTTTCTTTTTTCTTTTTTCTTTTTTTTTTTTTTTTTTTTGCGGTAGTGGGGATTGAACTCAGGGGCATTCTACCTCCCAGCTACACACCCAGCCCTATTTTTTATTCTTTATTTTGAAACAGGGTCTCACTAAGTTGCAGAAGGCCTCACTAAGTAGCTGAGGCTGGCCTCGAGCCCAGATCCTCCTGTCTCAGCCTACAAAATACTGGGATTACAACCATGCGCCACCACACCCAGCCTTTTGTTTTGAAACAGGGTCTTGCTGGGTTGCTGAAAGCCTTGCTAAATTGCAGAGGTTGGTCTTGATCCTTTGAACCTCCTGTTTCAGCCTCCCAAATGCTGGGATTACAGGTGTGTATCGCCATGCCTGCCTCCAAGGTGCTTTTGTTTTTGTTTTTGTTTTTGTCTTGTTTTGTTTTTGCGGTACTGGGGATTGAACTCAGGGGCATTCTACCTCCGAGCTATACCCCCAGCCCTATTTTTTATTCTTTATTTTGAAACCGAGTCTCACAAAGTTGTGGAGTGCCTCACTAGGTAGCTGAGGCTGGCCACGAACCCGGATCCTCCGGTTTCAGCCTCCCAAATGCTGGGATTACAAGTGTGCACCACCACGCCCGGCTTTTGTTTTTGTTTTTGAGGTACTGGAGGTTGAACTCAGGGGCATTCTACTTCCGAGCTACACCCCCAGCCCTATTTTTTATTCTTTATTTTGAATCAGGGTCTCACTAATTACAGAGTGCCTCACTAAGTAACCGAGGTTGGTCTCCAACCCTATTCTTCCTATCTCAGCCTCCCAAGTATTGGGATTACAACTGTGAACCAGCAACCCGTGTGTGTGTGTGTGTGTGTGTGTGTGTGTGTGTGTGTGTTTTTACTGGGGATTGAACCTAGAGGCATTCTACCTTGGATCTGCACTCCCAGCCCGATTTTATTTCTTATTTGGAAACAGGGTCTCGCTAGGTTGATGAGTCTCACTATTTGCTGAGACTACCCTTGAACCTTTGATCCTCCTGTCTCAGCCTCCCAAGTACAGGCATTACAGGCATGTGTCACTTCGCCCAGCTACCCCAGCCCTTTTTATATTATTTATTTATTTGTTTGTTTGTTTATTTATTTATTTATTTTGGCAATACTGGAGATTGAACCTGAGGGCATTCTACTTCTTAGCTACACCCCCAGTCCTATTTTTTATTCTTTTTTTTTAATTAATTAATTAATTTTGCTGTTACTGGGGATTGAACCCAGGGGCATTCTACCTCTGAGCTAAGCCCCCAGCCCTATTTTTTATTCTTTATTTTGAAACAGGGTCTCACTAAGTTGCAGAGGGCCTCACTAAGTAGCTGAGTCTGGCTGAGAACTTGGATCCTTCAGTCTCAGCCTCCCAAGTACTGGGATTGCAATCATTCACTACCACACCCAGCTTTTCCCCATCCCTTTTTAAAAATTATTTTGGCCATTATTTGGGAGGCTGAGACAAGAGGATCACAGGTTCAAAGCTACCCTCAGCAAGTAGTGAGACTCTCATCAACATAGAGAGACCCTGCTTCAAAACAAAAAATAAAACACGGCTGGGTATAGCTCAGAGGTAGAATACCCCTGGGTTCAATCCCCAGTACCACACACACACACACACACACACACACACACACACACACACACAAAATTGGTAGCCACCTATGGTGGTGCGTGCCTGTAATCCCAGTACTTAGGAAGCTGAGACAGGAGGATCACAAGTTCAAGGACAACCTCAGCTAACAGACTCTCAACAACCTAGTGAGACCCTGTTTCATAATAAAAACAAAATACGACTGGAGGTGTAGCTAGGAGGCAGAATGCCTCTGAGCTAATCCCCAGTACCACACACACAAAAAATAAGTAAATAAAAATAAATAAGCCGGGCGTGGTGGCGCATGCTTGTAATCCCAGCATTTGGGAGGCTGAGACCAGAGAGTCCGGATTTGCAGCCAGCCATTAGCTATCTAGTGAGGCACTCCGAAACTTAGTGAGATCCTGTTTCAAAATAAAGAATTAAATATAGAGCTGGGTGTATAGATCGGAGGTAGAATGCCCCTGAGTTCAATCCCCAGTACCGCAAAAAAAAATAAATAAATAATGAAAAGGACTAGGAGCCGGGCGTGGTGGCGCACGCTTGTAATCCCAGCATTCGGGAGGCTGAGACCGGAGGATCCGGGTTCGCGGCCAGCCTCAGCTACCTAGTGAGGCACTCCGCAACTTAGTGAGACCCTGTTTCAAAATAAAGAATAAAAAATAGGGCTGGGGATGTAGCTCGGAGGTAGAATGCCGCTGAGTTCAATTCCCAGCACCGCAGAAAAAAGAGGAAGAAAGAATAGGAAATAGGGCTGAAGGTGAAGCTCAGAGGTAGAATGCCCTTGGGTTCCATCCTTAGTATCACAAAAAAAATAAATAAAAATTAAAAGACCTGGTCTTATAGTTTAAAGGTAGAATGCCCCTGGGTTCAACCAGTAGCAAAAAGTAAATAGAAATAGAAGCCGGGCGTGGTGGCACTCGCTTGTAATCCCAGCATTCGAGAGGCTGAGACCTGAGGATCCGGGTTCGCGGCCAGCCTCAGCTACCTAGTGAGGCACTCCGCAACTTAGTGAGACTCGGTTTCAAAATAAAGAATAAAAAATAGGGCTGGGGGTGTAGCTCGGAGGTAGAATGCCCCTGAGTTCAATCCCCAGTACCGCAAAAAAAAAAAAGAAAGAAAAGAAAAGGACTGAGGATGTAGCTTGGAGATAGAAAGCTCTTGGGTTCAATCCGCAGCATTACAAAAATAGATAGATGATAGATAGATAGATAGAATAAAAATAAATTAATAAAATAGGCTTGGGGGTATAGCCTGAAGGTAGAATTCCCCCTCATTCTATCCACAGTACCACACACACATACACATACACACACACACACACACACACACACACACACACACACACACCAATTTTTTTCTGCAGTACTGGGGATGGAACCCAGGAGCATTCTACCTCTGAGCTACACCACCAGCCCTATATATTTTTTTAATCTTTATTTTGAAACAAGGTCTCACTAAGTTGCAGGGGGCCTCACTAAGTTGCTGAGGATGACCTCAAACCTGTAATCCTCCAGTCTCAGCCTCCCAAGTACTGGGCCACCACGCCCTGCTAATTATTTTGTTTTGAGATGCAGTCTTGCTAGATTGCCAAGGTCTCCAGCTTCCACCCTCTGGTCTCAGGCCCTGAATAGCTGGGATTACAGACGTGCACCGTCTCGCCCAGCTAAGAAACCTCCATCCTAAAAATCTCCAGTCTAAAGTGGATGACCATTATAATCCTGCCTAATAGCAGAATCTGAGATGCTATTAAGATAGGAGACTCAAAAAAAAGAAAGAACCCTGCACAAGAATCAACTCAAGGTGGATCAAAGACCTGGAAGTCAGGCCAGAGACCCTTGAAGAGGGCATAGGCCCAACACTTCAACACATAGGCACAGGTAAAAACTTTCTCAACAAGACCCCAAAAGCACAAGCAACTCGAAGATCAATGCATGGGATTGCATTAAACTGAAGAGCTTCTGTGCAGCAAAGGAAACTATCAAGAACCTCAACAGAGAACCCACAGAGTGGGAGAAAATTTTTGCCAGCTACTCTTCCGATAGAGGACTAATATCTAGGATATACAGAGAACTCAAGAAACTCACAGCTAAGAAAACAAATAACCCAATCAAAAATGGGCAAAGGATCTAAACAGACACTTCACAAAAGAAGAAATACAAATGGCCAATAAACAAGCCGGGCGTGGTGGCTCATGCTTGTAATCCCAGCATTCAGGAGGCTGAGACCGGAGGATCTGGGTTCGCAGCCAGCCTCAGCTACCTAGTGAGGCACTCCGCAACTTAGTGAGACCCGGTTTTGAAATAAAGAGTAAAAAATAGGGCTGGGGGTGTAGCTCGGAGGTAGAATGCCCCTGAGTTCAGTCCCCAGTACCGCAAAAAAAAACCAAAAACAAATGACCAATAAACGGATGAGGAAACGTTCAACATCATTAGCAATCAGAGAGATGCAAATCAAAAATCAAAACTACTTTGAGATTTCACCTAACTCCAATCAGAATGGCAATCATAAAAAACATGAACAGTAACAAATGCTGGCGAGGGTGTGGAGAAGTGGGAACCCTAATACATTGTTGGTGGGATTGCAAACTAATGCAACCACTTTGGAAAACAATATGGAGGATCCTCAGACGAATGGGAATGAACCTACCATATGATCCAGCAATACCACTTCTGGGTATCTAACCAAAAGAACGGAAACCAAACTATCAGACCAACGCATGTGTATCTATGTTTATAGCTGCACAGTTTACAATTGCCAAACTATGGAACTAGCCAAGATGTCCATCGACAGATGAATGGAGCTGGACCTGGTGGCGCACGCTTGTAATCTCAGCATTTGGGAGGCTGAGACCGGAGGATTGGTGTTCTCGGCCAGCCTCAGCTACCTAGTGAGGCACTCTGCAACTTAGTGAGACCCTGTTTCAAAATAAAGAATAAAAAATAGGCCTGGGTGTATAGCTTGGAGGCAGAATGCCCCTGAGTTCAATCCCCAGTACCGCAAAAATAAAACAAAACAAAACAGATGAATGGATTACAAAACTATGGGATATGTACACAATGGAATTTTACTCAGCCATAAAGAAGAACAAAATCATGTTATTTGCAGGGAAATAGATGGAACTGGAAAACATTATGTTAAATGAGATTAGTCAGTCACAAAAAGTTAAAAATCGAATGCCCTCCCTAATATGTAGAAGCTAGGGAGAAAATGGGACATAAGAGGGACTCCAGACGAAGAAGGAGAATCCTTAGGTGAGCAAAGAATTTGACTTACCGGAAGGTGATGAGGGTAGGGAGGACACCCTAATGAGCATGAGGTACTTTCATGAACACATCAAAGTCAATCACTAAACTGACCTTGAGAAGGAGAGAGAGGAGGGAGTAGGGCAGGAATTGGGGAAGGGTTAAATGAGAAATGTGTGCACGTATGCCTTTACTTATACCAGCTTGTACCTACCAAAGATGTGTGATTGCGATGCACCAATTAAAAAATATATTAAAAAACAAAAAGAAAGGGAAAGATGAAAAAAAAAAAAAAAAAGGATTTGTTAAAGTTACACCAGGAAAGCCGGGCGTCGTGGCGCACACTTGTAATCCCAACATTCGGGAGGCTGAGACTGGAGGATCCGGGTTCGCGGCCAGCCTCAGCTACCTAGTGAGGCAGTCTGCAACTTAGTGAGACTCGGTTTCAAATTAAAGAATAAAAAATAGGGCTGGGGGTATAGCTCGGAGGTAGAATGCCTCTGAGTTCAATCCCCAGTACCGCAAAAAAAATAAATAAATAAATAAATAAATAAAAAATAAAAATAAAGTTACACCAGGAAATTTTTGGTCCACGTAATGCAGAACCCATTTCTATTAATGTGACAGAAACAGCTAAGACATTTGTAGATCGGCTTCAAGCCTTGGTCACTACCTGGCCCTCGTTTACCTGTTTACCTCCTTGCTGGGAGGAGTTATCGGATTAGCAGCAATAGTCATTCTAGGCTTATGCATTCTACCACTAGTTGTACGCCTTGTGAGCAATGCCTTTTTTAGTACAGGAGCAGATTACATGGAATAAAACTGCAAGCACTGCCTCGCACAGGGCCTGGTAGTCAATGACGGGTTCGATTTTCTCAGGGCAAATCAACCTAAGACAGGGCTCCTTGAATTGATTCATCGAGACCCAATGACGGGTAAGATTATGCACCTGGTAGGAAACAACATAAGACAGGCACAGTCCTTTGTGCATTTTAAAATAAAAACAACGGGCCAGGCGTGGTGGCGAACGCTTGTAATCCCAGCATTTGGGAGGCTGAGACTGGAGGATCGGATTCACAGCAAGCCTCAGCTACCTAGTGAGGCACTCCGCAACTTAGTGAGACCTTCCTTCAAAATAAAGAATAAGACGGGTGTGGTGGTGCACGCTTGTAATCCCAGCATTTGGGGGGCTGAGACCAGAGGATCCGGGTTCTCAGCCGGCCTCAGCTACCTAGTGAGGCACTCCAAAACTTAGTGAGACTTGGTTTCAAAATAAAGAATAAAAAATAGGGCTGGGGGTGTAGCTCGGAGGTAGAATGCCCCTGAGTTCAATCCCCAGTACCGCAAAAAAAAAAAAAAAAAAAAAAAGAAATGTATAAAAAATGCATGCTGAATAATAAAAAATAAAAAAAATAAGAAAGAAACCTTAAAACTTTCAAGTTGGGTGTGGTGGCACATGCCTAAAACCCCATGGGGAAGGAGGCTAAAACTGGAGGGGCACAGCTGGAAACTAGGGAATAGTAATTCAGTGAGACATGTGCGTGTTACTATAGAACCCTCTACTCTGAGCTACACCCCCAGCACTGGTTTTTTGTTGTTGTTGTTTTTGCAGTACTGGGGATTGAACGCAGGGGCGTTCTACCTCCGAGCTACACCCCCAGCCCTATTTTTATTCTTTATTCTGAAACTGGGTCTCACTAAGTTGTGGAGTGTCTTACTAGGTAGCTGAGGCTGGCCGCGAACCCGGATCCTCCAGTCTCAGCCTCCCGAATGCTGGGATTACAAGCATGTGCCACCACGCCGGGCTTGCCCAGCACTGTTTTTTAATTAATTAATTAATTCATTCATTCATCTATTTATTCGATATTGGGGATTGAACCCAGAGGCATTCTACCTACAAGTTATACCCCCAGCCCAGTTTTATATCTTATTTGGAAACAGGGTCTCACTAGGTTGCTGAGAGCCTCACTAATTTGTGAAGGCTGGCTTTGAACCTGCGATCCTCCTGTCTTCCGCCTCCCAAGTACTGGGAATACAAGGGTATACCACCATGTCCAGCTTTTATTTATTATTATCATTATTATTATTTATTTTGAGACACTGGGGATTGAACCCAAGGGTGTTCTTTCTACCTCTGAGCTACATCTCTTGCCCTTTTTATTTTTTATTTTTTTTTTTGAGGTACTGGAGATTGAACCCAGGGGCATTCCACCTCCAAGCTACACCCCAGCCGCCGTTTTTTTTTTTTTTTTTTTTTTTTTTTTGTGGTACTAGGGATTGAACCCAGGGGCATTCTACCTCCAAGCTATACCCCCAGCCCTATTTTTTTTTTTTTATTCTTTATTTTGAAACAGGGTCTCACTAAGTTGCGGAGTGCCTCACTAGGCAGCTGAGGCTGGCCACAAACCCGGATCCTTTGGTCTCAGCTGCCCAAAAGCTGGGATTACAAGAGTGTGCCACCACGCCCAGATACACACCCAGCTTTTATTTTTATTTTAAAACTGGGTCTTTCTATGTTGATGAAAGTCTCATTACTTGCTGAGGCTGTCCTTGAACTTTCGATCCTCCTGTCTCAGCCTACCTAGTACTGGGATCACAGGCATTGGCCATCACTCCAGGCTGTAAGACCCTGTTTCTTTCTCTTTTTTTTTGCAGTACTGGGGATTGAACTCAGGGGCATTCTACCTCGGAGCTATACCCCCAGTCCTATTTTTTATTCTTTTTTTTTTTTTGCAGTACTGGGAGTTGAACTCAGCGGCATTCTACCTCCAAGCTATACCCCCAGCCCTATTTTTTATTCTTTATTTTGAAACCGAGTCTCACTAAGTTGCGGAGTGCCTCACTAGGTAGCTGAGGCTGGCCGCGAACCTGGATCCTCCGGTCTTAGCCTCCCGAATGCTGGGATTACAAGCGTGGGCCACCACGCCCGGCTAAGACCCTGTTTCTAACTAAAAAATAACATAAGGCTCGGGGTATAGCTCAGAAGTAGACTTCCTGTGTTTAATCCCCACCACCACACACAAAAAATAAAATAGTAAAAAGGGTTAGAGCCGTAGCTCAGTGGTAGAACTCCTCTTGGTTCAATCCCCAGTACCACACATTAAAAAAAAAAAAAAGAAGAAGAAGACTTTCACGCAAGTATCTGCACCCCCACCAGAGGTAGGCAGGTGGTTTGGGTGAGGTAGAAAGTGCTGGAGACCCTGGGAATGGTGGAAGTTGATGGTCTCGGTCACCAGACTCTATGAGATCGCCCGCAGCAGTGGAGCCAGGGCTGCAGGAGCTTAGAGATTAAGCAGGAGCAGGGAGCAGAGCCCGGAGAAGGTCTGAGTGCTGTGTCCCAAGGTGCACAGTACCCCTGCCCACACTCCAAGTATTTCGGGGAATAATCATAAACAGATTCCACTTGCTAAGTAAGCACCTTCTCATAGCCAGACCCCGAGCACGTGGACACGTTTGTCCTGTGCTGTTGGGTGCTACGAGGCCCTGTTAGTTGCCTCATACACGGATTAGACATGGGGCAACCAGGGGTTCATGGAAGAGAAATAAAAAGGCGGAACTCGAGTTCTGGGACCTGGCGCCATCCCATGTGCAAACAGGACGGGCACCTAGGCACATCCCTGGACCCTGGAGCCCGGTCCAGTTGATGAGGTAGAATAGAAGGAATAAAAATTTAGGCAGAAAGGAGACAGACTAAGAAGGAGAAGGAAAAAAATAGTTTTAAAATCTGGAGAGTTCCAGCATTCGGGAGGCTGAGACCGGAGGATCTGGGTTCGCGGCCAGCCTTAGCTACCTAGTGAGGCACTCCGCAACTTAGTGAGATCCTGTTGCAAAATAAAGAATAAAAAATAGGGCTGGGGGTATAGCTCGGAGGTAGAATGCCCCAGAGTTCAATCCCCAGTACCGCAAAAAAAAAAAAAAAAATCTGGAAAGTTCATAATCTCTACCTCCACCCTATAGGGTGTGTTGGGTGTTGGGTCTCAGGCTGAAGCCTCAATGGGCCCACACCCTTAATCTCAGGGCCCCTCCCCCCACCTGAGACTCCTGAGATCCAGGAGCACAAGGTCAGACCTCAGCCAGCCGCCACCCATCCTTGAAACTGGAGGAAGAGGAGGTCCAGGCCTCCGACGTACCCACCGCTTCTTGGGAGTTCTACCTAAGGACTGAAAAGGCTGCAAAGACCCTCTTGGTCCACAGGAGCGCCCCTCCCCTGTCTTCTCCCTCGAGTCCCTTACTTTCCTAAATAAACGCCTGCCTTTGTCCCTGACTGGCAGGTGTGGACCCACAGGAGGTATCGTGCTATCCCAGGGCACAGGCTGTAAGGGGGTGTCTAGACCTCAGGGGGGTCCTAGGACCACATGGGATGTGTATTAGCTGGAAGGCACTGCTGGGAACCGGGTGCTGTGTAAGCAAATGAAAGGGCGGTTGATTGAGTACCCGAGGCATCCCATGGAGACCCTGCAGGGGTGGGGGTCCCCCTCCAGCCTTTCCCCTGTGTGACCGGACAGACCCCCATCATCACCACCCCAGCTTCTTCCCTGGGAACAGGACCCAGATGGCGCTGGGTGCCCGGTGGTCCTGCATCTCAGGGGAGGTCAGAACTCCCTTTACTCCGAGATCAAACACAATAACACCCCAACGGGTTCCGGAACCCCGGAGCACTGGCCAGGGTCCTGGCCAAGAAGGTATGAAGGTAAGTGTGTTGAGGGGTGCTACAAATGGGACCCAAAAGCCGCATGTCGTGGCGCACATTTGTCATCCTAGGAGTTGGGAGGCTGAGACGGGAGGATCGCAGGTTCAAAGCTAGCCTCAGCTACTTAGTGAGGCGGTCAGCCTCAGTTGCTTAGTGAAGCCATCCGAAACTTAGTGAGACCCTGTTTCAAAAATAAAAAACAGAGCCGGGCGTGGTGGTGCATGCTTGTAATCCCAGCATTTGGGAGGCTGAGACCGGAGGATCCAGATTCGAGGCCAGCCTCAGCAACCTAGTGAGGCATTCTGCAACTTAGTGAGACTTGGTTTCAAAATAAAGAATAAAAATAGGGCTGGGGGTGTAGCTCAGAGGTAGAATACCCCTGAGTTCAATCCCCAGTACCGCAAAAAAAATAAAAAATTAAAAAATAAAATAAAAAAAAACAGGACTGGGGGTGTAGCTCGGAGGTAGAATGCCCCTAGGTTCAATTCCCAAGTCCCCAGCACTGCAAAAAATGTATAAATAGAGCTGGGCGTGGTGGCGCAGGCTTGTAATCCCAGCATTTGGGAGGCTGAGACGAGGATCCAGGTTCAAGGCCAGCCTCAGCTACCTAGTGAGGCCCTCTGCAACTTAGTGAGACCCTGTTTCAAAATAAAGAATAACAAATAGGGCTGGGAGTATCTTGGAGGTAGAATGCCCCTGAGTTCAATTACCACTACCGCAAAAAAAAAAAAAAAAAAAAAAAAAAAAAAAAAAAAAAAAAAAAAAAAAAAAAAAAAAAAAAAAAATATATATATATATATATATATATATAAAGAATAAAAATAAGCCGGGTGTGGTGGTGCATGAATGTAATCCCATCATTGGGGGGGGGAGGGAAGAATAAGAATAAAAATAGGGCTGGGGGTGTAGCTCAGAGATAGAATGCCCCTGGGCTCAGTCCCCAGTTCGACAAAAAATTAAAATAAATGAAAAATAAAATAAGGCTGGGTGCATCTTAGAGGTAGAATACCCCTGGATTCAATCCCCAGTACCACAAAGAAAAACAAACAAACAAACAAAAACCACAAATGGGACCCAAAAAGAAAGCAGTTTGGCGTGGAGGAAGAGGTGCTCATATGTCTAGAAGGCTCAGTATCTGCCAGGCACTAGTTTCTAAAGAGTTTGTAAAAGAGAACCGCATTCATAGAATGGAGGTAATGTCAAATTTCTAAGGTAAAGTACAATTACTGTCTCGTTTTATAGGGAGGCTCAGAGATTTGCTCAGTTGTCACACAGCTCTGGGCTTTGGACCAGGTTTGCCTTGCAGAGCCCACAGTTTGGGGGGGTGGCGGGAGGGGTCCTGGGGGAACAGGAATGCAACTCAGGGCTTCACACAGGCTAGATCCACCACCCAGCCGGAACCAACGCACTTTACTTGTTTGTTTACTTATTTATATACTGTGGTGCTGGGGCTTGAACCCAGGAGCACTCTACCTCTGAGCTACACCCTCAGGCTTTTTATTTATTTTATTTTATTTTATTTATTATATATCTATTTATTTATTTATTTATTTGCAGCACTGGGGATTGAACTCAGAGGCATTCTACCTCCGAGCTATACCCTCAGCCCTATTTTGTATTCTTTATTTTGAAACCGAGTCTCACTAAGTTGCGGAGTGCCTCACTAGGTAGCTGAGGCTGGCCGCGCACCTGGATCCTCCAGTTTCAGCCTCCCAAATGCTGGGATTACAGGCGTGTGCCACCATGCCCGGCTTTATTTTTTTATTTTGAGACAGGGTCTCTTTCAGTTGCTGAGGCTGGCCTTGAACTTGAGAACTCCCCTTTCCCACTCCCAAGTACTGGGATTACAGATGCGCACCACCACACCTGGCTGGAACCTATACTCTCAACCAGGCTGCTGTGATAGCTGGAGCAGCTGCAGTCATCTTGTAATGATAAGGACCTAATGCATGAATTTCCTCCCTGATGACATTGTTGAGCTACTGATTAACCGATCTTGAACTTACTGCTGGGGCTTTTGTGATACGTGAAATATTTTCCTTATCCTTTAAGCTACTTTCACTCCTTAAGTAAAAGGTCCTTTGTGTGTGTGTATGTGTGTGTGTGTGTGTGTGTGTGTGTGTGTGTGTGTGTGTGTGTGTTGTGTGTACGCGCGGGCATGCACATGTGTGTGAGAGA
The DNA here is from genome assembly GCA_004027655.1 of Graphiurus murinus. Lineage (NCBI taxonomy): Eukaryota > Metazoa > Chordata > Mammalia > Rodentia > Gliridae > Graphiurus > Graphiurus murinus. The sequence continues at coordinate 13,728 of PVLC010027862.1, forward strand.
CACTGGGGATTGAGCCCAGGGGCATTCTACTTACAAGCTATACCCCTACCCCTATTCCATTTTTATTTTGAAACAGGGTCCCATTAGGTTGCTGAGTCTCACTACTTGCTGATGCTGTCCTCAAACCTTCGTTCCTCCTGCCTCAGCCTCCCAAGTACTGGGATTACAGGTGTGTGTCACCCATGCCTGGCAGAAAAAGGAACTTAAAAATCCATGTATGAGCCGGGTGTGGTGGCGCACGCTTGTAATCCCAGCATTCGGGAGGCTGAGACTGGAGGATCCGGGTTCTTGGCCAGCCTCAGCTACCTAGTGAGGCACTCCACAACTTAGTGAGACTCGTTTCAAAATAAAGAATAAAAAAAAATAGGGCTGCTGGGCGGGGTGGCGCACATTTGTAATCCCAGCATTCCGGAGGCTGAGACTGGAAGATCCGGGTTCGCGGCCAGCTTTAGCTACCTAGTGAGGCACTCCGCAACCTAGTGAGACCCGGTTTCAAAATAAAGAATAAAAAATAGGGCTGGGGGTATAGCCCGGAGGTAGAATGCCCCTGAGTTCAGTCCCCAGTACCGCAAAAAAAAAAAAAAATAATAGGGCTGAGGGTGTAGCTGGAGGTAGAATGCCCCTGAGTTCAATCCCCAGTGCTGCAAAAAAAAAAAAAGAAAAGAAAAAGAAATTTAGAGCTCCTAACCCAAAAGCCGCAGAGGCTGGGGACTGCTCCTGCTCTTGTGACAGTGCACAGCCCGGACACTCGGCCACCTTCCAAGTACCGCGTGCATATTTGGCCACTGGGGTCTCTGCTCCTAGGGAGGGAGTATTGGTTAGCCACACGGTCTCTGACCTTGGGCTAGTTACTTAACCTCCTTTGGTTTCATTTTTTTGTTTGTTTGTTACCTATAAAATGGTAATAATGAGCCGGGCGTGGTGGCGCACGCTTGTAATCCCAGCATTCGGGAGGCTGAGACCGGAGGATCTGGGTTTGCGGCCAGCCTCAGCTACCTAGTGAGGCATTCTGCAACTTAGTGAGACCCTGTTTCAAAATAAAGAATAAAAAATAGGGCTGGGGGTGTAGCTTGGAGGCAGAATGCCCCTGAGTTCAATCCCCAGCACCGCAAAAAAAAAAAAAAAATGGTAATAATGGAGCCAGCGTGGTGGTGCAGTTTGTAATCCCAGTACTTGGCAGGCTGAGACAGGAGGATTGTGGGGGTTCCCCGCCAGCCTCAGCTACTTAGTCAGGTCCTCCACAACTTAGTGAGACCTTGCTTCAAAATAAAGA
>PVLC010027862.1:17500-21474 GCA_004027655.1 Graphiurus murinus
CACCACGCCCGGCTTAAAATTTTATTATTTTGAAACAGAGTCTCACTAAGTTTCTGAGGCTGGTCTTTTTTTGTTTTGTTTTGTTTTTGTGGTACTGGGGATTGAACTCAGGGGCATTCTACCTCCGAGCTACACCCCCAGCCCTATTTTTTATTCTTTTTTTTTTTTTTTTTTTTTTTTTTTTTTGCAGTACTGGGGATTGAACTCAGGGGCATTCTACCTCCGAGCTATACCCCCAGCCCTATTTTTTATTCTTTATTTTGAAACCGAGTCTCACTAAGTTGCGGAATGCCTCACTAGGTAGCTGAGTCTGGCCACGAACCCGGATCCTCCGGCCTCAGCCTCCCGAATGCTGGGATTACAAGCGTGCGCCACCACGCCCGGCTTATTCTTTATTTTGAAACAAGGTCTCACTAAGTTGCGTTGCAGAGTGCCTCACTAAGTAGCTGAGGCTGGCCAAGAACCCGGATCCTCTGGTCTCCGCCTCCCAAATGCTGGGATTACAAGCGGGTGCCACCACGCCCCTGAGGCTGGTCTTGAACGTGTGATCCTTCTGTTTCAACCTTCCAAGTACTGGAATTACAGGTGTGCACAACCACATCCGGTGCCCTACAATGTTTTAGTCCCAAATTTGGTTAAACTGCAGGAAGAGGTACTCGGTGGGAAGATGTGTGCTTTGGTTCCCATTTCCTCGCTCTGGTAAAACCCCTGCTTGAATGATCATTTCGCTACCTGGTTTTAGCCATTCATACTTTAATTTGACTCCTCTAGCAGAGTGTGGTGGCACACACCTATAATCCCAGCAATTTAGGGAGTGCATATATATATTTTTTTTTCTTTTTTTTTTGTGGTACTGGGGATTGAACTCAGGGGGCATTCTACCTCAGAGCTATACTCCCAGCCCTATTTTTTATTCTTTATTTTGAAACAGGGTCTCACTAAGTTGCAGAGGGGCTCACTAGGTAGCTGAGGCTGGCTGCGAACCCAGATCCTCCAATCTCAGCCTCCCAAATGCTGGGTTCACGAGCGTGCGCCACCACGTCCGGCTCATATTTTCTATGGAGTTATAAGGTCATGTAAAAACTGACCAGTATTCATTCAGTTGGTAACAGTAGCTTAGGAATCCATTTTGTAACTTTTTGGTACATATGTCTGTCTGCTCCGCTATCAGAAATATAGGTTTCCTATTTCTCCTCTGTTCTAAAGAAAAAACTTGCCCAGTGGGAAACTAGCCAACCAGGTTACATTGTGAGGTCTGCCCCAGTCCGTGGAGGATGACACAGTGGACCGCACATTAAGAGGATACAAGGGAGCCCGGAGTGCCTGCCCCGATTGTACGGTGTGCGTGCACCCTTCTGCGCAGGAGTAAAGTACCTCGCTGAGTTGCTTTTGAGTTCATGAGTGTTTATTTAATACTCCCCAAAGCAAGACACAGATCAACTTTCTTGAGAGAAGGAAGGAAGGAACAGGGTAGAAGGCGGGCGGGTGCTGAAGGAAAACGCACTGGTTACATCTTAGCTAGTGTATTCACATATGTAAATGCTACAGGAGGGACAGGGCCGAAGAGGATGTTTTAATTTTTCTTTGAATTGGACACTGGATGTATTTATTATTGCCTACTAGGGGTTGTTTTTGTGTGTGTGTGTGTGTGTGTGTGTGTGTGTGTGTGTGTGTGTGTGTGGTACTAGGGATTGAACCCAGGGGCATTCTACATCCGAGCTACACCCCAGTCCTATTTCTTTTTTTGGGGGGGAAGGGGGTACTGGGGATAGAACTCAGGGGCATTCTACCTCCGAGCTATACCCCCAGCCCTATTTTTTACTCGTTATTTTGAAACCGGGTCTCGCTGATTTGTGGAGTGCTTCACTAGGTAGCTGAGGCTGGCCGCGAACTCGGATCCTCCAGTCTCAGCCTCCCGAATGCTGGGATTACAAGCGTGCGCCACCACGCCCGGCACCCCAGCCCTATTTCTATTCTGTACTCTTTATTTTGAAACAGGGTCTCACTAAGTTGCCGAGGGTCTCACTAAGTAACTGAGGCTGGCCGTGAACCCAGACCCTCCGGTCTCTGACTCCCAAGTCCTGGGATTACAAGTATTCGCCACCACACCTGGCTCCTATTTTATATTTATTTATTTATTTATTTATTTATTTATTTATTTATTTATTTATTTATTTATTTATTTATTGCGGTACTGGGGATTGAACTCAAGGGCATTCTACCTTCGAGCTACACCCCCAGCCCTATTTTTTTTTTTTTTGCGGTACTGGGGATTGGACTCAGGGGCGTTCTACCTTCGAGCTATAACCCCAGCCCTATTTTTTATTCTTTATTTTGAAACCGAGTCTCACTAAGTTGAGGAGTGCCTCACTAGGTAGCTGAGGCTGGCTGGGAACCCGAATCCTCCGGTCTCAGCCTCCCGAATGCTGGGATTACAAGCATGCGTCACCACGCCGGCTTATTTATTTATTATTATTATTTTATTTCATTTATTTATTTTTTGACATACTGTGTATTGAACCCAGGGGCATTCTACCTCCAAGCTATACCCCAGACCTATTTTTTATTCTTTATTTTGAAACCAGGTCTCACTAAGTTGCGGAGTGCCTCACTAGGTAGCTGAGGCTGATCAAGAACCCAGCTCCTCTGATATCAGCCTCCCAAATGCTGGGATTACAAGCATTCACCACCACGCCTGGCTTATTCTTTATTTTGAAATAGTGTCTCACTAGGTTGTAGAGGGCCTAAGTAGCTGAGGCTGGCCTTGAACCTTTGATCCTCCTATCTCAGCCTCCCAAGTACTGGGGTTACAAGCCTGCACCACCACACTGGGCTTCTTCTTTGTTCTTTTTTTTTTTTTTTTTTTTTTTTTTTTGCGGTACTGGGGATTGAACTCGGGGCATTCTACCTCCGAGCTACACCCCCAGCCCTATTTTTTATTCTTTATTTTGAAACCGGGTCTCACTAAGTTGCAGAGTGCCTCACTAGACAGCTGAGGCTGGCAGCGAACCCAGATCCTCTGGTCTCAGCCTCCCAAATGCTGGGATTACAAGCGTGCGCCGCCACCACCACCACGGCTTCTTCTTTGTTCTTAATGAAAAGTATCTAATTATTTCTCCAATTCACAGCAGTTATGTTTTGTTTTGTGAATTTAAATAAAAAAAAAAACGATACTCTTAGCAGGGTGTGGTGGTACTAGTCTGCAATCCCAGTACTTGACTGAGACAGAAGCATCTCAGGTTCAAGGACAGCCTCAGCAATTTACCAAGGCCCTCAGAAACTTAGTGAGACCCTGTTTCAAAATAAAAATATAAGAAGGGCTGGGGCTGTAGGTCAGAGGTAGAATGCCCCTGGGTTCAATCCTCAGTACAAAAAAAAGCCCTACATGCCCTACATTGATGTAACATTGAGTTTGATCAAAGGTATGACACACAGATAACCAAACAGATGACCTACTGATAAGGTCTACCAGTTGATTTAATTGTGCTGTGTGTGACCAGACTATGAAAGTGAAAGTGGACTTTGAATCTGAACTTTTTAATCAAGATTCCTCCCGCCTTCCCCTCACATCTCCTTTCTGACTATCCTGAGCTCGGATATCTTTCCTCAAAACCGTAACAAAGAAGCTCCAACTGCAGCCTAAACTCGGGGCACAGCCTAAACTCGGGGCGGGAGTCCCTGGAACTCAGCGCCCAGGTGGACGGCAGCGGAGGGAAAGGGCAAGGCCACAGAGGACTTCTGGCTCTGGCAACTTCCCAGAAGGTGTTTTTATTTCTTCTGATAGGAATTCAAGTGGAAGAACAGATCTGGGGGGAAGGTTCTCTGTTTCACATGTTGCTTTATTTATTTATTTATTTATTTATTTATTTATTTATTTATTTATTTATTTAGTACTAGGGATTGAACCCAGGGGCATATACCCATCTTATTATTATTATTTTTTTTTTTTTTTTTTTTTTTTTTTTTTTTTTTTG